>JABUQX010051271.1:20000-22500 GCA_015478945.1 Trachelipus rathkii
TCGTGGGAGTGTGTTTTGTGAAGGGAATATTTCGGGGGGGGGGTAGGAGTTAATGAGGCTATTTGTTGGGCGGTTGTTGAGGTATTGTTGCGTGAAATGCGTATGAATATGTTTTGATAGAGATGTGTTATTTGAGGGAGGAGGGGGATGGTTCTAAAGATGGTTCGCCATATATATATATATATATATATATATATATATATATATATATATATATATATATATATATATATATATATATATATATATATATATATATATAGATCATAAAGAGGAGAAGTATAGTACATATATATAAATATTATATATATATATATTTGTTATCTTTATTTCTTTCATCACATTCTTCTTTTCCCCAGATTGGGGTAAGGTGCTGTACCAAGCATCGGAAGAAAAAGCAGTAGGAAGAATAATGACAAAGTTCGAAAGAAAGCCCAGCCTTACCCCACCACCCCTTCCGTAGGAGGGCGTCAGTGAGAACCCGTCACAGACAGAAAATCCACCCTAGACATCATGGGACGCGACGGACCCTCACTAATAAATATATATATAATATATATATATATATGTATTTCGAGCTATACACATATTTAATTTAAATAAATAAGCATATGAAAATGTATATATATACATATAATATATTTATATATAATAGTATATATATATATATATATATATATATTATATGGCAGTGATTTGGTGTTGTATGATGAATCTTGAGGGGATTGGTAGAGGGGTTTGAAAGTAAATGTAGATAAGAGTAAGGTTATGGTAGTGAGTGAGGGGAGTCCGCGGTGTGAAGTCATGTTAGATGGTGAGTAACTGGAACAAGTATCCGAGTTTAAATATTTAGAGGATATATGTTGGATGATGCAGAATGTAGTTGGAAAGTTGAGAATGGTAGGAAGGTGGCCAGTGCAATTAAATCCTTGGTGGATGTGAATGGACTAAGTTTAAGTGTGCTAGGGTTTTGCATGAGGGTATGTTGTTACCTGTGTTAATATATAGTTGTGAAACTGTGGTCTGGAATAAGAGGTATAGATCTAAGGTACAAAGTATTCAGATGAGACAATCTTACGGGCGTGTTAGGTGTGAGAAGAATTGATAAAATGTGGAATGAAAGCATTAGGGAGTTGTGTGGTGTGAAGAAGAGCGTAAATGAGAGAATAAACGAGTGTACATTGAGATGGTATGGTTATATGTAAATGATGGATGATAGTCAGTTGGTTAAGCTGATGTATAGTGTTGAGTGTGCTGGGAGTCGACCGGCTGGGAGACTGAAGAAAAAGTGAATTGAGTCAGTAAATATATATATATATATATATATATATATATATATATATATATATATATATATATATATATATATATATATATATATATATATATTATATATATAATATAAATAATATATAATAATAATAATATATAATAATATTATTAAATTTAGAACATTTCAATCATTTAAAATAATCAGGAACCCCATACAGAATGACAAAGTACAGATGCTGCAGTATGTTTTTACTAAAACATTTTTTGTGCCTTTTTTCATGATTCAAGTTCCATTCCACTAAACCTTTTTTTTTTTATTGAAAATAAAAATAATTTTAGCAATTTTAAGTTTCTCTTCATTAACTTATTGAAAGAATTTTTTCTTTTCCTAACTTATTAAAGAAACGCCTTAAAAACTTTACAAACAAATAAAAACAAAAATATCATGTAAATGGATCTGGTTTAAATAATAATTTAAAAATAAAAATGGTACAACGACTATGCTTTTTTTCTTTTTTCTTTTTCTCGATCATACTGCAGTATTTGTTCCCTCCTCCAATTTCAGTCTTCAAACATTTATTTTTCAAGTAATTAAAGATTGGTTCATGAAAAAAAGTGTCATTGTATAGAAATATTTTAAAGATTCATATATGTTCATTCAAATACAAATTATTTATGCTTGATAATATTAATTCACTGTTTTTGCGATTTAAACTGAAAGCTAAACATTAATTGCTAACGTTAGTGAGACTAATTCATGTATTTTAAGAAAAGGAGGAGGATTAGTATTGAAACAAAATGCATAAATTTTAAAATTCTGTACAAGTTTTAATGTGTAAATGAAAATAAAATTGTTGTTAAACTTTATAATAAAATTGACTTTATAGCATCTAATGGTTTTCCCCATAAAATTTTAGGTTTCTGCAAGAACCTGGTGTCTAAAGGAGACTACAGCGATAATGAATTGAGTGACCCATCTTTGAGTCCGGATGAACGTGAAAACTTTTCTTCATCTGCATCATCAAGACATCATCATCCATTTGCTGTTAAAGATAGTAAACCAATCATGATGAACATAAGGGTAATGTATGCGTCCATTATTTAGACCACTAAAGTGTAATTAGTTTTTAATAACTTTCCTATTTGATCTCTGGACTGTCTCATCTTGTATAATCTTGGGACATTGTCTAAAATATTAAATGAAAAGGATTATTATTGGTAAAAATTT
>JABUQX010051271.1:25000-27500 GCA_015478945.1 Trachelipus rathkii
CATTTATTGCTCTTTCACCTTTATCAGTTACTTCAAAAACCTTGTTCTTCCAATTTTCTATCTCTATCATTTTGGCTTATTTAATTTCTTCATTAGAATGATTATAGTAGCTTTGATTTATCTCTTCATCTTCACTATCTATTTCATCTATTATCTCCTCACTTGCATCTAACGATTCTTCCTCGCTATTTTCTTCATTTTCAATTACATCTAATCCATATATTTTTTCAAATTCTTTCAAATCTATTTCATATATTCTATTTGTATTCAAATTGCGTATGTTATAACATCTATTATATTTTTTACTAGTTGCTTTGCCAGCTCTACTAATAACATAATTTAATATATCTTCATTATTCTTTAATTTCATTTCATAGTATTTACCAGTTTTCACATTTTTTGGATCAACTTCTTCATATTCATCAATTGATGTCATTTCTTCTTCATCTTCAGTTTGATTTTCATTTTCATTATCAGTTTCATCATCCATAATTTTTTACCATATTATTTCTTTTGTATCATTACCATTCTCGTTTAAATTACTTATGTTTTTCATTCTTTCTTCTTCAATATTCATCCTTTTTCATCTTCTATATCTTCAAGGTTCTTTGTTATTTTCATTTAATCTACTTTTTTGAATTCTTGTTGAATGAACTTTTGATACAACTTAAAGTACCTTCCATGTTTTACTATGGATGGTTTTTCCATCTACACACATTATTTTAGCTGTCTCTCCATTCTTTATCATTGTTTCTTTTGTAATATACTTCTTCACCTATATTTTATATCTTTGAATATGTTCTCTTATTTGAATTCTCAATGCACGTTTTTATTTTCTCTGAACTTTCATTTCTATATGTATTTTTCTAGCATGTTCTATTGGTATTGTTTCTAATAATTCTTTAATCATGTCATCCGTATCTCTCTACACTTATTATTACGTTATCACAATCTACTATGTTTGGTATTCCTATATTTCTTCCAAAAACAAGTTGATTCCGGTTGCATATCCCCAAGTAATTTTGTTAGTTCATTCTTAGCCAATAATTGCCCATGGCCATACATTCCTTTCTGTCATGTCCCTTCCTGTTTTAACTTGTATAATGAATTCTTTAGTAACCCTAACTACTTTTCAACAATAAACATTTAACTCCATGGACTTTTTGCCGCCGTACTGCATTAAATCTTATTCATTTTTTGTAGTAAAAGTTTCCATATCTTCATTTTGAAATCCTCTTTCCGCATCAGCATAATTGCCATTAGGACTCAAATTATAATCCATTTTTCAATTAACCTTTCTATAATTTCTTTACTGGTTTTAATTTTTAACCATACTGCTTGGGTATATCTTGTTGCATGGTCTATTATTTATGATTAAAATTTATTATTCTAAATAATTCGCCAACATCTAATTGAATTATTTCATTAAACTTACTTGCTAATGGCAAACCTACCACAGGTTTTGGTGGAGTTTTCTTATATTTCTTACATATTTCACATTCTTTCACAATTTGCTCCAATTCTTTTCTTACATTATTCCAAAAATCTTCTTCATTTACTTGTTTTTCATTAGCATTTTTTTATTGTTTTAAATTATTTTTCTATTCCACAATGGGCAAATTGTCTATGTAGTTTTTTTAATTTTTCTTTTCTATCCTGTTCTTTTATCCAATTTTCTTTAAATTGACTGATCCAACATGTTTCCTTTTGATTTTTATTCAATAATATGCAGGAATGTCCTTCATTATAAAAGGTTTTGCACTTTCCTCTAGATTCAAATTCACAAATATCAACAGTTTCCATATTCAATATTAATTTTAATTTCATTCTTCAAATCAAAATTAAAGTAATAAAGGTATATCACCCTCTATTACATTGATTTTTAAATCAAAACTCTTTCCTTTGATATTACAGGCAATAATATTTCTTTTAATATACCCTCTGTTTTTCAAATACAAAACAGCTTATTTAAACTTTTTTGTGTGGCCACGAAATGGTCATTGTGCTCACAAGATCACACATTATTTAAATGGAATCCTATCTCCAATACTGTCTCTAATACTTCCTGTAATCTTAATAGCCATTACATCTCCTTGATTATTTTAATTTCTTTAGAGTCAGTATATTCTTCATTATTATTTTTATCTATCTATCTATTTTTCTTTCTACTAATTCTCTTTCTAATACTTAATTCTTTCTTCCTTTTTCTGTATCAATAATGGAGGTAATTTTTTCCAAATTTGTTTTTCATTATTTTTTTCTTAAAGAAAAATATATTTATTTATTTTTTTTCTTTTATTTGTTCATTTTCTTTACAATTTTTTCATCATGTGTCTTCTTTTTTATACATTCCACACACATTAATTATATTTTTCATCCAAAATAGCAATCTTCTCGTTTTATGATTAATTACGTTTACAAATACCACATTTTGAATGTAATGTTCCTTTCTCTCCAGTATTTGGAAACCATTTATGATTATGTATTTACAAATTGTACA
>JABUQX010051272.1:0-7500 GCA_015478945.1 Trachelipus rathkii
CATTGCTTCGTTGGTTAAATGAGGATTCAGTCACTTGTGTATAATGAATTGATGCGCCTACATTCTGCAGAAATTAGATGGCCGGAAAACATACTCTATCCATATCAGAGGCTCTTAAATTTATGGGAAGTAGGACAACGAAACAACTAGAGTCATTGTTGGATATGGACAATGAGATTCATTCACTGGGACCAAGAGGATTTCTTGTGGATGGAGTTCACATCCATCAAAGACTTGGCAAATGCATTCTGGGAGATGTTGTATGAATACCATATACTGGACTATGGTCGTCGACCACGATCTGCATTGTTTCCATCAAAGGAAGAGATTGGAACTACCATAAATACGTTGAATAAAGAAACACCCCGATTTTTCCAATTCCGTTCCCGCGCGGTCTATTTTGTGTCCGAAACGTACGATAACCGGAAATGAGCCACCAAAGATCTATTCTCGCTTAAGTTTTATAGCTCCTCCAGTAGTAACAGAGGTTCCGGTCACTGTGTCTTCCGTTGTTTCTTCATCGTCGGCAGGTGCCCCAGTTCTGTTCATGCTTCATTTGTTCCAACAACTACTACATCATTCCAAGATGTACCTCTCTTTTCCAGCAGTCCCTCTTCATTAAGACAACCCAGGTGTGGACATTGTGCTTTGTCTGCCGTAGCGGTGACAAACCAACCATCTACATCTGGAAATACTTTCACCATAAATCCACCCTTTCCTGAGTGGAGTTTGTCTGTGCCACCTCCATCCTTACCTACAATACCCAAGCTTCCAACAACGGTCTATCAAGCTGTAGAAAGCTCGTGGACCCGAAAAAGACCTTTGGAGGTTACCACCCCAGCTGGTGGTAAAAGGCCTGTCCAAATACCTTATCCACCGGTATTGCAAGGGATGAGATTTGATATGCATGATCTCGCCCAAGGACAATTTGACCAATTTATGGCTTATTTCAAAGCTTTATTGCACGTATCTGGTCAAACAGTAGATGGAGTTGGGATGAGAGAGGTTCTTGAGGCATTTCTTAGAAACCATGAAAGAAGATATAGTGATTCGGAGTAGTTTTTCTTTTAAGCCACACACCCCTTCCATTCTTTCGTCATGTTATGACGGGTGGGGAGGAGTGTAATATTCTATAATTTGGTGTCTTGCTCTGTTTCAGTGTTGTTTCTAGGATTTTTATAATTGTGTATTAGATACTAGAAAGTACTTACTAATTACAATTTAAAAGCTGGATTTTTCTACAAATTCTACAAATAGCACAAACACGATATTTGTAAACAGTTAGAAGTGGAATTTGCATTTTATTAATGGTAGGAATCGTACTCTGTCCTCTTCTATTCTCACAACTATCAAATCAGTATTAGTAAATTATTAGCCTTGATATTTAAATTTGTTTTAATGAATCGTACATCTGTCCTTTCTACTTCTCACAATTACTTGCATCAGCGCGAAACTAGAAAACGGACATAGGTGTCTTCAAACCTCTGAGATCAGAGGTAATTTCTTACTTCATTTTTACGCAGAATATTTTTTACAATCTAAAATTATATATTGATTGATTAAAAATTGAGGATGTAATGTAAAACTGATGTACCTTATACTCCACAGGTACTAGGTCTGGGAGTGAAATTGTGTGAATTAAAAACAAAGTGAGGCCGAAAAGACTAAAAAGTGCATAGTATCATTAATCACAAGTCACCTTCTACTGTTGAAAAGACAACTAAACATTGAAATAAAAATGAAGGTGATTGTGATTGAATTAGTTATGTAAAAATAGTAAACAAGTGGTGCTTAGCCAGTGCTTTACAATTTAAACAAGAGTTTTATAAAGAACTCAGTTAAAAGAGTCTATTGTGAATGTATACTGATTCTATAATATAATATATTTATATTGTGAAGAATATTATAGGATTAATTATTATACAGAGATTTGATGGTATTGGTTTCTTTTAAAGCAAAGAAACCACATTTATTATTTTTTTTGAGTGAGTGAGGGAAATCTTGTTGTTGGTGGAACATGTTCAGCAAATGATAGTTTTTTTTTTTTTGGGTAATTTTAAGGTTGGATAAAAAAAGTTTATTTTTTAAAACAAAATAATAATAAACACAAAAAAGGAAGATAACATTTAGTTGGCAGGAATGCCCTGATCTCACATTATAAAGCCACAGTTTATGTTTATTTCCTTAAAAATCATCCTGTCCTTTATTTAAAAGTAGTTATAAGGCAACTACATTGATTTACTTAAAGAAAAATATACATGTTTTTTTTTTTGTAAATTGATTTATTTTTATTAAATTGCAAAGAAAAGAAGGTTTATACTTTATCAATTATTCTTCCAATAGAGATTGATTTAATGATATTATAATTGTTGTTAGAGTTGATGCTGCTTAAACTAAAGGTCATAATATAAATTCTGATTAAAGGTAAAATAATATTTTCATGTTATTGATTCACATTTTTTTTATTCTTATTCTTTAATTCTAATTCTATTTATTTTATATTTTTTCTGAGTGCATTGGCCCATTATCCTCAACTTTCCAAACCAAATTCAAACAGGTAACACTAAGAGGAAAGAGGAAACGGTGGCAGTGTATCAAGGGGTTCTGAGTATCTCACAGGTTTAGTGAAAACCCTGGCCTCAAAGGGTTTCCAATTTCTCTATTATTAAGGATATTACTAGTAAGTTTATTCTTTTCTTTAAATTACTTATTTTTCATATGATTTTAGAATTCCTTTCCTTTACTTTACTCTTTCTTATAAACCATTTAATTGTTTATTATTTATTTAATTTATTTATTAACTATTTATCATTCAATTTAAAATTCTTAACAATATATATATATATATATATATATATATATATATATATATATATATATATATATATATATATATTTAACACAACTTATTCTTCTAGAAAATCAATTATTTTCTAAAAATTTCTTTCGGAAATATTTATTTAATTGAATTAATTAAATGTATTCCTTTTTTATAATTTAAATTATTAATTAATTGAAATTATATTTAATTTTCATCCTAAGTTTTAAGACTTTCAGTGTTTTTGACTTACATTTCTAATTTTAGCTAGCCCCGGCCCCGGCTAAATTAGAGCAACCCCGGCCCCGGCAAAATTCCCGCCCCGGTCGGTCCCTAGTGGAGTGCAAACCTGGCAAATTCAAAATTGTATTGTGAAGAAGGAAAAGTAGTGAAAGGTAAGCAGTGTTTGTTAATCCACTGCTCACACCTATTACAGCGATTGAATTTCTTACTATTTTTTGGCATATTGGGCATATCTAGATTCCAGGTCCCAGGTTTTTCTCTCTCTCTGTCCCCGGCTTTTAGTAGGAGAGCTGAGGCATATGCCGGAAAGTATGGCTCAGGATGAGAAAAAAAGGAGCAATAAAAGAGATGAATAATAAGTTGTCCCAAACAATCCTCAGAGGGTTCCTCTAAAGGGGCAGTGGCACATCCCTGCAGAGACTATATATATATATATATATATATATATATATATATATATATATATATATATATATATATATATATATATATATATATATATATATTTATATATGAGACGTGTGCTCAGGGTATGCAGTGATCTCCCAGCAGACATGAATGAAATTTTTAATTAAATAATGAGCAGTTCGGCCACCTCTATCACCCATAAGTGCTTTAACACATTTTAGTCTGCACTGTAGTCATTTATTAACCTTTTGTTAGTCTTTGAAATATTGATTCAACATTGGGATATACCGGTATATAATATAGCTACATATCCTGATGTTAAATCAATTATTCAAAAAAAAAAAAAAGAAAAAAAAAAAAGTCAGTTAGTTTATCCATTGTTATTTTTAGAATTTCTTTTGCAGTATTTTCATCTTCTTCTTTTGACATTTTGTTTGTTTATTTTATTAGGTCTAATTTGATTATAAAATGATTAAAGTAAAATGTAGTTATTCTTACCATTCGATTTATTCTCGAAGATATTACTGGTTGGAGTTTTTATTTCCATTTTTAATTTGGATTGAAGATGTCATAAATTTGTGATATAAGTTTCTTTTTCTTGTTCTTGATTTGTTCTTGTTCATATATATATCTTTCTTTATTTATTCCTTCTTGATTTTTATTATTTGTTACTTTGTTTATTTTTTATTTACTTTTACTTTTTTATAATATTTAAATTTTATTTCTTTATTTTTAACCATAAATTACTTATTAAGATTATAATCAAATTTTCACCTATATTATAATAATTCTATATCAATTTTTGCTGTAATGAGAAGAAAGATTAAAGGAATTTATCATTCTTCCACCTCTCTGCTTCTTCAAATTTGTTTTTTGTCATCTTACATTTGAAGAAGTTCTTATTTGCTGTTTTATTTTCATTTTCATCCTTTACTCTTCTAGAGATTACATTTCTCATTTTTTTATTATGTAATTCTTTGGTGAAAATATCAGCAAATTGATCATTACTATTCACCCATTCTATTTCTTTTACTTCCTGATTATTTAGATATTCTCTTATTGCTGATATGATGATCCTCATGCTTTTAATTTTTGATTGTCTTTCTGACATTAGAGTATCTACAAGTGTCTTACTATCTGTTCTTATAATTATAGGTATCTTATTATTAGTAATTTCTTCCCACATTTTTTGAATATATAATGTTTGTTCAATGCCTTCAAGTAAACTATTTGCCTCTGCTTGTATAACTGAATGATTCACTTTCTTTGATTTATTTGATTTCCACATTATGGGTATCATTTTTCCTTTTTTATCTACAGCAAAAATAATGCATCCTAGTTGTGTTTTATCTCCTTCTCTATTAGCAAATGATGAATCACAATATGTTATTAATTTCTCAATCTTCTCATTATTTATTTGTATTATATTTAATTCATTTCTGTATTTTTTTATTAATCTATTAAGTTCTTTATAATCTTTAATACTCAGTTCTTTTTCTCCCTTGCTCATTTTACTAACTATATACGCTAAATCTGGTCTTGTATTTCTTGCCATCCAATTTAATTTACCTATTAATTGTTGGTATTCTTTTACTTCTCTTTTATTAAGTTTTCTATTTTCTTTTGTTTTTATTTCCTTAATTGTAATCTTCTCCCAGTAATTATTTTGCTCCATTATTATCATGTTTTCTTCCTGACATAATTGAACTCCTAAATATTTAAATGATTCTGAACTACTTTCTCCTATTTCAAAGATATTTTTTAATTTATTTATTATATTGTTTTCAAATTTTTTACTTCCTACCCATAAAATATCATCTACATGTGTACATAATAATCCGTCTATATTAATTGAATCTTTCATTATAAATAGTGTTGGTTCCATTTTACTTTGTTTTAAACCTAACTTAATTAATTGTTTTTTCAATGATAAATACCACATCATGGCAGCATCTTGTAATCCATATACGGTTTTATTCAGTCTCCAAAGTTTACCATTGTCAAATTCTGGTGGAGGTTTTAGATATACTTTTCTTGTTATTGTATCTCCTTGTAAGTATGCTGCTGAAATATCCATAGCATTTATTTTCCATTTCTTTTCCTGAGCTATGGTTAGTATCATTTTCATTGCTTCAGTTGATACTGTTGGTGCATCTGTTTTTTCCTCCACTTTTTCTTCATATCCTTTAGCTACTAATCTAGCTTTAAATTTTTTCTTGTTATTCTGCATTAATTTTTCACTAATTACCCATCTTACATTAATTGCTCTTTCACCTTTATCATTTACTTCTTCAAAGACCTTGTTCTTCTTCCAATTTTCTATCTCTTTCATTTTGGCTTGTTTAATTTCTTCATTTGAATGATTATAATAACTTTGATTTATCTCCTCACCTTCATCTTCACTATCTATTTCATCTATTATCTCCTCACTTGCATCCAACGATTCTTCCTCGCTATCTTCTTCATTTTCAATTACATCTAATTCATATATTTTTTCAAATTCTTTCAAATCTATATCATATATTCTATTTGTATTTAAATTACGTATGTTATAACATCTATTATATTTTTTACTAGTTGCTTTGCCAGCTCTACTAATAACATAACAATTTAATATATCTTCATTATTCTTTAATTTCATTTCATAGAATTTACCTGTTTTCACATTTTTTGGATCAATTTCTTCATATTCATCAATTGATGTCATTTCTTCTTCTTCTTCATCTTCAGTTTGACTTTCATTTTCATTATCAGTTTCATCATCTATAATGTTTGACCATATTATTTCTTCTGTATCATTACCATTCTCATTTAAATTATCTATCATGTTTTCATTTCTTTCTTCTTCATATTCATCCTTTTTATCTTCAAGTTCATTATTATTTTCATTTAATTTACTTTTTTGAATTCTTGTTGAATGAACTTTTGATACAGCTCTTAAAGTACCTCCATGTTTTACTATGATGGTTTTTCCATCTACACACATTATTTTAGCTGGTCCTCTCCATTCTTTATCAATGTTTCTTTTATAATATACTTCTTCACCTATATTTATATCTTTTGACATATGTTCTCTTATTTGACTTCTCAATGCACGTTTTATTTTTTCTGAACTTTCATTTTCTATATGTATTTTTCTAGCATGTTCTATTGTTTCTAATAATTCTTTAATCATGTCATCAGTATCTCTCTTTTCACTCATTATTATGTTATCACAATCTATTATGTTTGGTATTCCTATGTTTCTTCCAAAAACAAGTTGGTTAGGAGCATATCCCAAATAATTTGTTAATCCATTCTTAGCAAAAACTGCCCATGCCATGCTATTCTTTTTATCATGTCCTTCTTGTTTTAACTTGTATAATGATTCCGTAACCCTACTACCTTTTCACATAAACCATTACTCCATGGGCTTTCTGCCGCTGTACTCATTAATTTGATATTCAATTTTGTCGTAAAAGTTTCCATATCTTCATTTTGAAATTCTCTTCCTGCATCAGACATAATACTATTAGGACTTCCAAAATATATAATCCATTTTTCGATTAACCTTTCTATAATTTCTTTACTGGTTTTATTTTTTAACCATACTGCCTGTGTATATCTTGTTGCATGGTCTATTATTACTAAAAATTTATTACTTTCAAATTCTCCCACATCTAGTTGAATTAGTTCATTAAATTTATTTGCTAATGGCAAACCTACTACAGGTCTTGGTGGAGTTTTCTTATATTTTTTACATATTTCGCATTCTTTCACAATTTGCTCCAATTCTTTTCTTACATTATTCCAAAAATCTTCTTCTTTTATTTGTTTTTGATTAGCATTCTTTATTGTTTTAAATAATTTTTCTATTCCACAATGAGCAAATTGTCTATGTAGCTTTTTTAATTTTTCTTTTCTATCTTTTTCTTTTATCCAATTGTCTTTAAATTGACTAATCCAACATGTTTTCTTTTGTTTTCTATTCAATAGTATGCAGGAATGTCCTCCTTCATTATCAAATGTCTGTACTTTCTGTAGATTAAGAT
>JABUQX010051272.1:12500-17500 GCA_015478945.1 Trachelipus rathkii
GGAACAACATTATTTCAAATCTACTGGAAAACTTGTGAGTCTCTCTGAACAGAATTTGGTAGACTGTGTTGATGGTGCTTTGGGCTGCAATGGAGGAAACATGGTCCGTTGCATTCCATTATTATTAAGACAAATGACGTATTGGACACCGAAGCATATTCCATACGCTCGCTAGGGTAACTTAATATATATAATAATATTATATATTATTATATTATATATATATATATATATATCTATATATATATATAATATATATTATATATATATATATTATTTATACTATATATATTATATATATTGTTATATAATATATATATATATATCCTATATAATATATATATATATATATATATATATATATATATATCATATTCATATATATATTATATATATATATATATATATTTATATATATGTATATTATATATATATAGAATATATATATATATATATATATATATAACATAATATAGTCTATATATATATATATATATAATATATATATATATATATATATATAATATATATATATCTATATATATATATATATATATATATATATATATATATATATATATCTATATATTATAAATTTATATATTTCTATATTTAATGAAAGAATTTATTTAATATTTTATTTAAATATAAAAAATATATAATATAAATGATATCTATTTTCAATATATAATAATATCTAAATGTATATATATAATATATATATAAGATTCTATGCAAAATATAAATTCTGAATTTATTCGCTTGCATTATTATTATTATTATTGTTTCTTATTATTATTATTTCTATTTTTTTTTGTTTTGCTTATTTTCTTTATTTTTATTATTTTATTTGATTTATTATTATGATTATTATTATTATTATTAATTATTGATTTTTTTATTATTATTATTATTATTATTATTATTAATTATTATTATTATTATTATTATTATTATTATTATTATTATTATTTATTATTATTATTATTATTATTATTATTATGATTATTATTATTATTATTATTATTATTATTATTATTATTATAATTATTATTATTATTATTATTATTATTATTATTATTATTATTATTATTATTATTATTATTATTAATATTATTATTATTAATTATTATTATATTATTATTATTATATTGATTATTATTATAATTATTATTAGTATTATTATTATTATTTATTATTATTATTATTTATTATTATTATTATTAATTAATTATTATTATTATTATTAGTTATTATATTATTATTATTATTAATTATTAATTTATTAATCATTATTATTATTATTATTATTATTATTATTAATTAATTATTATTAGTTATTATTATTATTAATTATTATTATTATTATATTATTATTATTATTATTATTATTTATATTATTATTATTTTATTATATTATTATCATTATTATTATCAATAATCAATTATCATTATCATTATCATATCATTATCATATCATTATCATATCATTATATCATTATCATTAATCATTATAATTTATCATTATCATTATCATTATCATTTATCATTAATTATTACTATTGTATAAAAAAATAAAAATAATTGGTAATAATGTTGAAGAATAATACAATAATAATAATAAGAATAATAATAATATAATAATAATAATAATAATAAATAATAATATATAATAATAAATAATATAATATCATTAATAATAATATAATAAATAATAAAAATAATAATAATAATAATAATAATAATAATAATAATAATAATAATAATAATAATAATAATAATAATAATAATAATAATAATAATAATAATAATAATAATAATAAAAGTAAAAATAAATCTGGAAACTAAAAATATTTAACTTTCAGAACGGAGTAATGCATTAACGACCAGCTATAGGGAAGCAACTGACACTGGAAATCTGTAGTTCTTGGCCAAGACTGATCTGCACTCGCAGGAGGCAATCAGCAACAGTAGGACCTCTCTCAGTAGCCATCGATGCCATAGAGTTTACCTCCAACTTTACACCACAGTGGACGTATACTACGAACTTAACTAGCAGTAGTACTGAACTCGATCATGGTGTCTTGTTGTGGTTATGGTACCCGCCGAGTGAGATTCTGTTAGTCAAGATCATGGGAAGCAGTTGGGAATTAATATTGGTCGATACATCAAGATGTCTCGTAATAGAAATAACAACTGTGGTATTGTTACTGATGCATCTTATCCAACAGTTTAAACATTTTCATTAATTTAATAATCAAATGAAAATAATTATATAATGTTAAAATAAATACGATATTAGCAAATCATACTGGTTATTTTTCTTCCAAATTTTAATGGGTTTCAAACTAAATTTTATATCTTAAAATTCAATCTCACTGAAGTGGCTTCTCTATGTTAATTAAATTATATATATATATATATATATATATATATATAATATATATATTTATATATATATATATATATATATATATATATATTATATATATATATATATATATATATATTAATATATATATATGATATTATATATATAACTGTATATATAGATATTATATATATATATCATATATAATTTAGATATAATATTATATATATTATATATATATATATATATATATAATATATATATATATATATATATATATATATAATATATATAAATATATATATATTATATATATATATATATTAGTGTGGTCTCAAAAAAATCACAAAAAAATTAAGAAGTATCACTTCTGAATGTTTCAAAAGAGAGGTTTATCTTAAAAATCCTCCTATTATAAAATTTGAAGTAAAAAAAATAACATTTAATGGTGACACATGCGCAAAGAAAGTTGCGCGTTTCTTAGTAAACTGTAGCGGGTTGTCAGTTGTGTTGTAGACGTTATAGGTGTTGGTTGTGTCAAAATTTACGTGCTTACAGTGTCATAATTATTTAAATTTCTTATGTTGATTGTCTCACTCACGGTTGTCCCAAAACAAGATGCGGTACACAATGGTTTTGGGCCTTTATTGGCGCAAAGATTATCAGAAATCATGCCTGTAGATCAAACTTCATCAAATTGCGCGATGTATTACGTCGTCTTTTTGGCTGACACACACAATAAGAAATCAGTAAAAGCTTACAAGAAAATATATTTTAAATATACTGATTCTGGATAGAGCAAAAGTTACCCACTGAATGCTCAAACAGGTATGTTTTTAAATCAAGATAGCAAAGATCATTATGAACAATACAGGATCAATTTTTAAATGTGAAATCAGGAGAAGTCAAATACAAAGTTGAAAAGAGAACTATCGTTTAAAGAAAAGCCTAATAATTCATTTGATATCGCACTGTAAACGCAATGAAAATAATATCAAATGAAGAAGATAGAGTTTTTTTCTTAAGCTCAAGAGAAAAGGGGTAGGCGAGGTATATGAGTAATGTAATACTAAAAAAATCTGTACAAACAACAGAAGAAAGTGTAAAAAGGGAAGACAAGAAGTAGTAGAATTAAAAAGGGAAGTTTCCGTGGCAGGAGGAACAGATTACGTATTCTACAAGAATGTACTAGTGTGGATGGTGGTAGTTCCTCTAGCAGTGAAGAACCCCAACCTGGACATGTCCAGAGTCGAACCATGTAAGAGTTCAAAGGAACGTCATAAAATCATAACCCTGACTTAGCAATGGCTTTGGATAGATCGAAAATGAGTGATCGACGTGCAATGTTAGTAGTAACAGCTACTGCAAATGCGCTTTGGCTAGTATTTGATTTTAATATTGTATTAAGGCAGATGGGTTAGGAGCATAGCCCTGAGGGCAGTGTTGAGAGGTAATGCTTGAGGATATTAAACAAAACATTTCCCAGGTGGTTTAACTGACATCTGTACACTGGGAGGTAAGTTTAAATTGGTTGATGTAACGCGGAGAAGAACAAGGTTGAACGTCTAGCATCGCGTCGACAGGTGTGAGGGAAATCAACCGTTGCTGGTTGGTCGCAAAACTTTTGAGAGGAACGTGGCAAATCGTTGCACGAAATTGTAGGTTACAGTGCCTAACAGATTGGAATTTGAAGATAGCATAGGGTAGGAATGTGGTTTTGGACACAACAGCAAGCAATAACGGGGAACCCAAAGTGGGGCTTGTAGGATTATACGAAGAGAAGCTGAAAAGAAGGTCTTCTGGCCTTTTTTTGCCATGTCGAACATCAATTATTCATCCGGAATAGTCATATCTGGGCTGCTTGGCTGCTGTTTCAGCAAATGTTACTTAATGGTATTCATCAGGACAGGCAGTTGACTGCTTCAAAAAGCACGTTTCCAGAAATCTTAAGACCAAAGTATGAGATAGTGAGTACTTAGTCGATGTCATGGACAAGAAAAATGTCTTAGGTTTTTGCTAGTTAGCAGTGTAAGAAAAGCCACCGCACGGGAATGATTATGAGATGAATATTGGAGGCTGACAGTTGTTTATTTTATGTGGGAAGCCTGAGAAACGGTTTCTTTTCGTAAACCTGGTGCTCTACATCGAGCACGATGATTGGCACGAGTCATTTATTCATTGAAAATAGTCTTGTTGTTTAGGTCGCAGTTTAATATGACAGAGCAAGAAGCAGTTGACAAGGTTTGCGAACTTTGCTGTAAGGTTTTATGTTCCAAATTGGTTTTCAGCCCCATCAGCAGCTTCAGCCACAAGAAATGACTTGAAGTACCTTCAAGAGCTGGGAATGCTGTGACGATTATGAATTATCAGTAGTAGCTAGTAAAGCTCTCAAACGTCACTTGTGGTATTTATTAGAAGAACTTGCAGCTCTTGCATTTATGGATGATGAAGTACCAGTTGAAATGAAACGAAAAATGGTTGAAGCTCTGCAAAAACCAAGAAGAACAAGTGTAGATAAGCCAGATAAACGTTTTGTATTTAAAGATGAAGATCAACTTCATAACAAAACACTTGCCGACTTAATAACAGAATGCAGTCATTTGTTCTTCAATAAATTACGTTTGGACTC
>JABUQX010051272.1:20000-58360 GCA_015478945.1 Trachelipus rathkii
TATATATATTAATTATATATATATATATATATATTATCAATGAATAAATATATATTGATAGCCTACAGCGGTACTTTGTTTTAATAGATATGGGGCTAGTACATAATGATCATATATTAAATACTATAATGGCTACAGTAATAATATAATAACTGAGAATACTTGGTCTGGATAATCCTTAGAGATTCACCATAATAGTATAGGTATACTCACGAACGAAAAATAAAAAAAAAAAAAAAAAAAATAAGATTAATTCAAAAAACTACAATAGCTATTAACTGAGCAGTAAATATGCAATACATTTTGGAATTATCACTATACTAAGGTAAATAATTATTCACAACATATATGAAATCATGTAAAAATATAAATTAAAAATAGAATAATAATAATAGAGTTAAAAACTATTATAGTGAATATCATGTTAGAAGTAGTACTTTAATTGAA
The DNA here is from genome assembly GCA_015478945.1 of Trachelipus rathkii. NCBI lineage: Eukaryota > Metazoa > Arthropoda > Malacostraca > Isopoda > Trachelipodidae > Trachelipus > Trachelipus rathkii. The sequence goes on from JABUQX010051272.1 coordinate 20,448, forward strand.
GACTCATACATTTATTATATGATTTAATATACGAGTAAATATAAATATGACTTCTCTATAAAATTTAGCTTATTATAACGTATATAGCACACTAGGTCGGCTTATCAGATACCGAACCGGCGTATAATAAAGGGGGGTAGAACTTTTCATTCCTACATATATACCCGTAGGGGAGAGAGACGGAGTAGTAATCCCTACGACGATACATACCTACTAAAACCAAAGAGATTACCGGGGGTTCCGAGAGAACGCTCCCGGAGGGGGGGAATTATTATACCATAATACCGTAGTACCTGAAAAGGCGAGAGATTATATATATATATACTACACTCTAGATACCTATGCCATCGGTAGCGTATAGAGTAATATATAACTATACTATTAGGGGTTATATTTTATAGTAAAAAAAAAAAAAAAATATTACTATAAAATATATATCTAATTAAGTTTAACTCGAGATAAAACCAATAAAATATATAAGTATTACTTAAATATAGGCTTCATCACTAAGCATATTACTTATAATGTATTAACTAAATAATTATGTTTTATTTTATTTATATAATTATAATTACTTTATACTAATTTATTACTTATTAGTGTAAAATACTATTAAACCGTAGGTATTTACCAAAAATTGTATGCCATTTTCGCTGTAAGCTATTTGATAGGTATATATTTTTAGAATATATAATTTTTTTTTTTTTTTTTTTTACTACATTTCAGGGTACCTATAACTTATTTGGAGTACCGTATTCCAGCAATGTAGTAATACCTACGTGTTATTATAAAATCACTGAGGTAGCAGTTAAAGTTTTATAAAGTATATAATTAATAGCTTATAACAACCGCTAATAACGACGCAGATTATATACTATATTATATATAATATATTATTATATATATATAATATATAATATATATAATATAATAGATATATATATTTATAATAAATATAGATATTTTATAACTCGTATATATACGGTCGAGCTTGCGTGGTCAATATAAATACTTTGAAAGTTAGGGTAAATTTCAAAATATTAAATATGAATGAAATTATTCTAATTCATATATTATATTAATAATATATATATATTAATATTTAATAATTATATATTATGATATATATATATATATATTAATATAGTAAATTATATATTTATAATTTATATATTATGATATATATTATATATATAGATAGTATATATAATATATATATATAGATATATATATATATATATATATATATATATATATATATATATATATTATATATATAATATTAAATATATTATAATATAATTAACTTTTTTTTAAAAGAAAACTAATTCATGTATATATATATATATATATATAGTATAATAAAACAGAGACTCATACTAATATAGAATATTTATATATATATATATATATCATTAATAATATTTATATAGCACTAAAGTTATAGGGTAAAGAGGTATTCAAGAGGCTATAGACTAAAATGACTACAGATCAAATATTTAAAGTATGTATAGCTATTTTAGACATGCAATAAAGAGATTAAGAATCACACATTCTTTATATATTCTTTCATATAGAAGAGAATTTATTTATATATTTAATCTATAAACGATAAGCTACAAGATATTTGTCCGTATAAAATTTTCACATATAATGTCCTCCTATTGTTTAATATATTTTTTCCTATATTAAATAGTTAAACCAAAACAAAGATTCGAAAAGTATTTATAGCCACACCAAAATAAAGGAACATATGTTAAATTTATAAATCTTGTAGAGATGAGTTATTAATTTAAAACTTACTTTTCTAACTCTCGCACAAAAAATAGATGCTCTAATCTAAAAATAGCAGTTCTTGTGTTATTTGAATGATTACCCCTCCCTACCACGCTAGCTCGCAAGAACAACATGGCAATATAGTCAATATTCACACACATATTAAGTTTATCGACAGAATATAAACATCTCACAACAATTATGTGTGAGCTTCTTAAGCAGATCTAATTGAGAGTCCAGTCCGCTGATAATTCGAAGTTCTCTTGAGCACTTTTTTTTTTGTATACCGTATATGTTAGGAAAATCGTCTAAAAAAATAACACCATCTTGTTTGTGTCGCGTATCAGTTATAGGATATTCATATGTACTATATATGAGACAACCAGACACTGTGTAGTATAAGTAAAAAAATGCTAACGGAAAGTTTAGTATAGCCCTGGAGACTCGTGCGAATTGTTATACATTGCACTTTGCATAACAGCAAGCAGAATAATTAACTGACTCCAAATATTCAAAGACTTGGTCATATAAACTTAAACTATAATGGCCATGCTTTGTTATAGGAATGTTTTGTTTTTTTTTTTGTTCTGAATACGAGGGATAATTTATTTTTACTAATTTATACCTCACAATTAACTATTATTTATGTCAATAAGTGGCTACACCTTCCTGTTATATACACGTTAATAAGTGTCAATAATTCTCTAAAACTATAAATTAAGAGATTTGGTTAACTTGCTACTAGGGCTTGGGCCAGGCCATTAATAGGTACATAGACGTTTGGCCAAGCTTTAAGGGGAAGTTAAAGAAGAAAGTTTAATATCTTTGGCGAATAACAAGTGTTAGAGAAACAACAGATTTTAGACCGATTACTGATCGGCTATGAGAGACGAAAGAGAATCAAGTTAAGCCGTAAGTAGATTTAGTTCGGATTGGTTATGGCACTAAGGAAGGATGCCTTGTGAAGAGAATCACATATTATGATAGTATAATATAGTATATTCCAAATATTAACTTATTAAAATATTATAATTATTACTATCAAAATTCAGAATAAACTCATTCACAAAGTGAATCAATATTTAGATTAAAAAAACCAATTTTATGTTTATTTTATATTATAAACTGTATTATGGTTTTATTAGTATAACTTACCATAAGCATCCATACGTGCTCTACCAATTAACATATAAGCTATGACCCAATATTTTTAGTAAACAATTAGTCTAGGATATTAATGCCCACGAAATATATTCGTATTGAGCTAGAAATTTAAATACTTGAGATATAATATAGCATTGTATCTATCTAGAGAGCGTTAGCACAAATGCAGATAACATAGTAGAAAACGCTTAATTTCCAAATCGGTAGTATCTATGCAACTTTATATATACCTAGTGACCTATTAACACGATTTTAGAGGTATAATGTACAAATGTAAAACAATAAGATGAAGGCTGTAGTAAGTTATATCGTTGATTTGATGAATTAGATTAATTCAAATTACAGTAGTATAAATTAGCTTTAAATATATTAATATTTGTTTCCTACAACAAAATTCTTTAAAAACACATACATTAAATAAAATAGAGAAAAAGTATATGTAAATAAAAAACCATTGTTTATTTAATTATATTTTTTATATTGATTTATTATTATATTATCACAAAATACCTAACTGAGTGCTCCATTACCTTAAAAACTATAAGGCTTAGTTAATAAATTTTTGTAAAACAATATTACGTGATCGATTATTCCGAATATTCCATTATACTCTAAATATAACTGGGATAGCATTTTCCTTTACACTACTACTAACATATAAGTCGTTATAGTTCATATAAACTAAATAGCTAAAAAATGGAAAACGAGTACCCGTTTTTAGCTAAAAAAAAGAAAACTGCTATATCACAATATAAATTTTAATATATACTATCGAGGTATATAATAAATAAAAACTATATTATATATCGATTCATTACGAATATATTTAGGATAAAAAAAATAAGCGTATAAATATATATATATACGAAGATTTATCTATATACTATATATATATATGCGAATATATAAATAATATGATTAATTTTTTATTATTCGAGATATACTACTATTATTTCAGAAATAATATAATAATTACGATATATTCTGGTGTTCTCTGTTCGAGCATACTTATCGCAGCCATGTAAGAAATTATTGGTGCTACGTACAATTGGTGTTATATAAATATTATCCTTTCTTCATCTAAATATATTATTATAGTAACTTTATCTGAAAGTCTATAATATTAGATTGTACCTATATACTTTACATTATATCATTGTTATCTTAAACTACAGCTTATACTCACAACAAACAACATAGGAGAGATTCAATTAAATATCTATTTAGAAATTAGTAGGCTATAATATATATTATACTAGTTCACACAATAAGTCAGGTGAGTTGGCACTACTAATTTATTACTGGCAGCACCAAACCATCGCGCCCACATGTCATAAGGGGATGAGCTAATATGAATGAAAGGCTGTGGACGGCGAGATGAGGCGCGACTGAGCAGGCTAAGAGGTCATGAAGCAGAGGAGAAGGAATAGCTCACATTCTCTCACCTTCAAGACCCAATTGCGGACCTGTCACCCTATAACACATTTGGGGACATTATTTTTTATTGTCGCGACGTGTGTTTAATAGACGTGATTAGGCGTCGGACGCGGTCTCATTATGATAGTATAAATTATATATGCAAGAAATGCGATAGAAAGATAACACAACAATACATACATGTACATAACATACATACATACATATCAGTTAGCATAACCAGGACAGGAAATCACATTCACAAGGTACATACATTAACAACTAGTCATTTATATTACAAGTTATGCATAGAAGCATTATAGACATTACATCTATTGACACTCGACTATGTGGACACATATCGAATTAATTCTATAAACATACAGAGGCAATTAGCTATACATACTTACGAGATTATATCAATTTAGAGTATTTTCAATGAGATCGAGATAAGGTAAGGCGCTATTAATAATTAATATAGTATATATACGTAACATATACTATGGTAAATGTATTGGCTCACGAATCCTGTATCTAATGGTAACACCCTATTTTTTTGTTTTTGGAGTCTTACCAAACTATATATATATATATATAGTAAGCCTATATTATATACGCCTACTACTTATTATAGTCCTTCTGTAATATAATAAGTTTATATTAGTATGGAGATCGGATATCTATTGAGACCAATATATTATGTAGTTTTTCGAGATGATGGGTCTTAGTTATTATTAGATAGTCCATTTATGAGGAGGAGATCTATTTAGGTTATAATCATATTATCTATGAGAATCTAAATCGAAAAGTCTTATCAGTCCAAATATTAGTATTAATATAAATAATTATCTAATATATAATTAAACTGTTTAAAATTGAACTAAAAAATAATTTATAATAGTGGCAGAAATGATAGTAAATGTAGTAAAATGAAAATATATTAGTACTACGAAATTTTATGCTCACATATTAATGCTAGATTAATGATACCCATCAATAATATATAGAAGTATATACATCTAAATAGATAATATTAATTATATATATATAATTATATAATATTATCTAAATATATATATATTATACATATATTAATAATAATAATAATATTATTAATTAATATATTATAATATAATGTATAATATATATAATATTAATATATATATAATATACTTATATAATTATATATATATATTATATATAATATTTATATAATATTAAAATGGCTTATACAGGCCATAATGAGGTATAATATTATCATAGTAGACAGGTATATTTGGTATAATATTATATATTACCATGGCAAACCACGAGAAAGGCTCGCTTCAAAGTAGTTTATGTATAATATATATATATTATAGTGAACTAGGTATGCCTGTTACGGTGTTGTAGAACAAAGAGAGAAAATACCCTGAAGAAATGGAGTTTGAGCACGGTGATTTTGCCTATAGCGACAACAAAGAAAGGAGAACAAAGAAATTTGTAACAACTATAGAGGGATAGCTTTACTGAATGGTTGCTAGTAAAATATATCGAGAGAATTTGCTAGAACACATTGAAGACTCAATGATGAAATACAATAGTCTCGAAAATAGAATCGAGCATGTGTCAGTCATGGGCATGCAGAAGCTGCAGAAAAAGAGAGAGCTACAAGTGGATTCCACATCCCTGGTTATCAATTGATTACCATTAGATGAGTAAGAAAAAAACAATAAACAGGAATTAGAGGATGGAAGACAGATGATGGGCGAATTGGGTAGAGAAATTGATGAATCTAATGTTATATAGACATAGAGGAAGGTAAGGAGGAAAAAAAAGTGAATATTTACAACACTATGGTAAGAGTCAAAATGGATCAACAGATTGACTTAATGAGGTATAATTATTATTCTTTTTGGTATATAAAATTTAACACGTTATAAATAGAGCAAAAAATGTAACAATTCAATACTGACCTGTACTAATTGAAATAAAGATAAAAGAGATGAAGTAATTAGAGAATGAAGGATGGTTTGGAGCTCGATGTTATGGAGTAGACATGTGGTCATGTAGATGAACATCTTAGCCGTGTCATATGCTATATAATATTACATTGGACCTATACGGACTGAATGAAGTGAATGAATGTATATATAGAACAGGTATATGACAATAAGATATGCAAATAATAACCCTAATCAGATTATTATATATATATATATAATTAACGCAGATAATTGGCAGCATTGATATGCAGGTACGAAAGGGAGCATGAAAAATGCACATATAAATATACAATATGTATTGTGTAATATAAATATATACCACACAATATATATGGGAGAAAATACGTAATGATAAAAAGATTGAACAACAGGAGGGGAACATGAGAGACGAAGGGGGTAATCCGGACCGCAAATAAGCTCAGCGGAACAAGCAATGAGAAAACTAGAAAACTAGGCCTATATTAGTATGGGCCTACTTTGAGGAGGAGGGAGGTGGACATTTCGTACAAGAGTATTTTTTTTATATGTCTAAATCTTGAGAGTGAATAGAATTATTGGGCGATGGGAGGTGAAAAAATTCGTAGGGAAGAGTCAGGGACTAGAAAGAATGCAAGGACAGTATAGAGGAGAATTATTAAAGAAGTTCTTCTCAGAACGTAAGGAGCATGTATACTCTTTACCCTTGCAGTTACTGAGAAACAGCTATACAAAAAGAAGTGAAAATGGTAATATATAAAACAATACTGAGACCCTTACTAGTGTAGCGGATCGGAAGTGCTGGGCAACTAACAGGAGAAAAAATAACACTAAATGAGAAGAGATGGAGGCTGCGGCAGATCAGAAGTGCTTGGATTTAGTTAATTTGTACACTATTTTGTAATGGAAAGTTACCCTGAGGAGAATAGGTATATATATACGGGTGAAAAATTGAAAAAAAAAAAAATAGATTGGGGGGGAAGGAAATACGGGAAGAGATCTAGAGATATTTGATAGATTAAATAATAAACACAAATACATATATATATAAGCGAATCAATATCGATATAAGGATAAGGTTATGAGACACCTCAAGAGAATGGAATAGGGAACTGGACCAAGAAAGATGCTGGAATAGACGCCGAGTGGGACGTAGAACCTTGCGGAGCAGACCGAGAAGAAAAAGATGGAGGGATGCAGGAAGGTGTAAGATGCGATGAACGTCAGAGGAGTGTCTATATGGTCGTGATAGGTGGAGGAGAGTAAAGGAATGTAAGCGAAGATGAATAGAAAATATCCATAATCGAGTAAATACCTAACCTTTTTTTGGAAAAGGAAAAGGTTCTGCACGCGAGGGGAGCACGACACTGCACACGGCAGGTTAAGTAAAAATTCGGGGATACTACAGATTTCTGGGGAACAGCCACTGCACACAGGGCATTGTGGGAAGCGCTGAGGAGATAACGAGTCTCGATAGCGGACTATATCGAGGTAATACAGTGAACTTATTTACTAATATTATACGTAAAAAAGTTAATTACATATAATATTAATAGATAAAATATTATATATATATATATATATATATATATATATTTTATAATATAATATATAATATTATATATAATTATAATAAATATAATATATATATATATATATATATAATATAATTATATATGTATATATATAATATAATATATATATATAATATATATATATATATATATAATTAATATATATAATATATATATATATTTTATAATATATAAATATATATATATATATATGCAATATATATTATAATATATATATATATAATATATACTATATATGAATATATATATATATATATATATATATATATATTATATATATATATAATATATATATATATTATATATACAATATTAATATATATATATATATATATATATATATATATATATATATATATTATATATAATATATATATATATATATATATATATATATATTATATATATAATATATATATATAATATATATATATTATATATATACATATATACATAATTATATATGTGTAATATATATATATTTATATATAATATATATATATAATCTAATATATATATATATATATATATATATAATATATATATATTATATATATATATATATATATATAATATATCATATTATATATATATATATATATATTAAAATATATATATATATATATATATATAATTATAATATAATATATATATATATATATACATATATATATATATATATATATATATATATATATATATATATATATATTAAGATAGAAATTAGAGAGTCCTCTTCTTAAAAATTTAGACTCTATAGTTAAATAAAACAATTAATTAAAAAGAGCTTTAAAAAACTTTAATGAAATGAAAATTATTGATAGTTGACGTTTCGGGACCTAAGACATCTCGGTCCCCTCCTCAGAACTAAAACTAATTTCTAGATAGAATTTAACAATTTTAAAATTACTATAAAATGTCACAGTATAAAAAGGTTACAGAGAAAATTGTAGGATAGCATCCCGTTTTCTTTCTTCTTATTCATTATTTATTCAATATTAAAGCTACACTCCTATCTTTTATGAATTTTTTGGTGATGTAATCAAAATTGAAAAAACTTTTAGGCTGCTTATTTTTGTTGATATAAAAAAATGGATTCTAACTCTGATTTAAGTTTTTTATCTGATAGACCGAAATAAACAATCATGCTCCATCGCCAATTCATAACGATGGATGCCCTTTGACGCGTACATGTGTCCATTAATAAACTGCAGTGCTTGATTCCCATCTTTCTGAGACTCCTACTTTTATTTGCTGAATCGATCTAATTTTCAAGGATTTTAACGGATTCTCCATAATTATTTGCTTGCTAATTAGCATACAATAATCGAAACGAGAATACTGATAAAACACCTCCCATAGCCTTCTTTTAGTAGATATTGTTGATTATGACATAAGATGGAGGAGACGAGTCTCAGGGAAATTAAAGATCAGAAGTAAATAGATTAATATAACAATTGGCTTACAGCATACAACTTAAGACCAGAAAGGCTGAGAAATCGGTACCACTATTAATATTTTCCAAATCTAGTGTTTCTGAGATGTTTTCTATCAATCTACCAGGAAACTTAATATAGCTTGTTTATGTTTTCTTTAATAAGATGTTTTGGGGAATAGGCTAATTTTACACGAAAGTTTGAAAATACTAAATTAATTTATAGATAATTATCTTTGAGTATTATATAAGAATTGTGGAGGTCATCAATAATTTAGAAAGCCCTAAGGAACTTTTATATTATAACCATTATATATTAATAGATTTAATATAAGGGGAGTGATGATAAGAGTAATTAAATAAGGAGAACGTTGAATTTTTTTTGAGTTGGCTTACGATATACTTTATAGGTTAAATGAGTTACTTACTTTATATTTAAATAGTAATTATTATTTAATAATCAAATACTAGAAAAGGTATGCGTTCATGTTATCTGGCCTTTCACGATAGTGATAAACGTGATAGAAGGAAGTTAGATCTTTGAGATTTAACATTGAAGATAATTGATTTATTGGAAAAAGACTTAGGTATATAATATTTTTATATAGCAAATATGTCATCAAACATATCTCTTCACAAGGTAGACTGTTGAAAATAAGGTGGGGTAAGTAGGAAGAAGCTTCCATGGTTTTACATAATAAACTCCAGTAAATATGTTAAGCTAAATAGAGTATATAGGGGCTCGGTATAGCTTCCTCAGAATTTAGCCTAGGCTCCTAAAATTTGTACGATAAAATTCATATCATTAATTCGCGATAAATCAGACAATACTATTCATTCGGTGATCCCGCAGAAGATTTTTTCTAAGCTCAGATTAAAAAATTGGGTTGGTTTGCCTATTCTCTTACTCCATATTGAGGAAAAGTTTGCTCGCTTCGCATGTTTTTTATAATGCAAGAAAATTATTATGAGAGAGATGGGGAGAATATTGTATTCCACAACGCACATTGATGTACTTATGGGATCAGCTTCAGACTGTTACGAGATTATTTATTAATGTCCACATATGTCCACATGTTTGTAGAGTAATTATCTATGTTCCAGAGTGCCTTATATTAGCCTACATAATGATCTACCGCCATTTCTTATTCCAAACTTTATAAGCTGCTTGCAAATATGCATGGCCACAAAATGTGGTTTCATTTCGAAATGAATTTATATCGACATATATTAGTAATTTAACCGCTTCAGAATATAGAGAAAGTGTACTCACATTTGTTAAAAAAATTATACTGGTTTATTCATATATACGTTTTGATTACTTTGAAACTGAATAAATACGAAAATTAGTTTATATCTTCCATTCGCACACACTAGGAGAGGTCGGTCGGTTTTAGATACACTGCGAGGAAGTGCCGAAGCTGCCACTGTACAACTATAATTAGAAAGCATTCATTATGTGAGCGGCCTCCGCCTCCTCTTTTTTTATACTAGAAAAGATATTTCGGAACAATATCATCACACAAACTCCTCTCCATGGCGTCGACCTTAACTATGAACGCGCTCGTCCAAAGTGCGCATGTGAGTACCATTTTAGTTTATGAGTCATGATCACAATAATTGTCATGACTTTTCCACTCTTTCTGAAATATTGTCTAGAGCAATATAGTAAAGGGATGTTTTAAATATGGGTGATTAATGACTTAATGACTGAAAATAAGACTAATAAACTGCTATTTTTTTATAGATGTGCTAGCTTTATCTCATAATATGCTCTAATATTCTAAACGAACCTAATTTGCACAGTTTTTTATTTTATTTTATAGCTCTGTTTTATTTTTATTTATAAATAAAAGTACACATTCTTACCTGATAAAAACAATCTAGGCTTTTCATCAATATATTTTATTTACTTCACTATATAACGCTAATTTATTGCTCATCTCACAAGGTATAACATAACGAGTAACTATTTATTTTTCTAAAATAACATAATATATATAAATTTAATATTAAATATATATAATATATAAATATAATATGTATATATTATATTAATACTAAATATTTATATCTATATATATTATATAAATAAACATTAATTAAATTATAATTATATATTAATAATTAATATTAAATATATATAAAATATAAATATAATATATATATATTAATTAATATATAATATTAATTAATATAATATATATATATTATAATATATAATATATAAATTTAATATGATAAATAATTAATATATTTATTAAATAATATATAAATAACGTATAGTTGTGTTGATGTCGGTAGTGGATGATGTTGGATGTAGTTGCAGTGGTCTTTCAGCTAAGTGTTTGCTACCAACGGATATAACTCTATCCAGTAATGGGGGGCAGATATATGGCTTAGAAACTTTGACTAGGGATAAAGAGAGGTCTCTGTTTATGACCGAATCTGCTCATGAACCTATTCGAATTTTCTAATAAAACCGTGTTGTTTCCGATAATTAAATTAGCCATTTTATGGCAAAATATCTCTAGCGGTTCACCTACACACCACAGTCATTCCTCGAGATTCAAGAACTAGGTACAGGATACTCCCCCTTATCTCAATTTAAACAAGTCGCTAGGACAACACACGTGCATGCTAACGCCGAGTAATATAGTTACTTAATCTAAATAGTAGCTTCTGGATACATCCGGATTCGGAGGCGGTTTAAGAAACAAAGTCGGGGAAGTGAGGGGGAGTTCGATAACCCACCTATTATACCATTGCGTCAGGCGATTTAGTAGGGGAGTGTATTTATGTGAATAGTTAAGTTACGATTGAACAGTATGACAACTCGAGGGTCGATAGTACCACCGGACGAACATAGATAGAACTACGTCGAAAGGAGACAGAATTCCGCGAGGAGCGCCGTTATGATTTTCACAAGTCAGGTTACAACAGAGTGATTGGATTGGATCTCGGTTAATCACGCCTTACGCCACATAGTAGCTTTTCCTGGATACTAGATCAACTCGAGAGGACACTCGCTAGTGAGCATTTTCACGTATATGCACATTTGATCATTCGAGGACAGTGTACGGGACAACGCCGGCTGGCGCGGAAAGTTGTTCTGCTCCTTATTTCACCATAGGGGCGCAAGAGTTTTAGCCGGTCCCGATCACCTTGTCATGTTGCGCCCCAAGTCGCTGATTAATTAATCGAAAGAATAGACGTACTCGCACACCAAGACGATTTGGAGAGATCATTTTCGAGGCTAAAGAGGTATTAACTGATAACTACTCGAGTGTTGTGTATACCGGCAACCCACTCGTAGCACACATTCTTTCAAGGTAGCCCTCTACAGGGTAAACTTCCATATACTCAGATTGAAGTATATTAGGCTCACCAAGTGCTCCTAGAGTCCAATTCGGAGATCACATTAGGAACTCTCTATAAGCTTTCCTATCACACATATACTCAGGGTAGTGTGTTAGTTTTATAAGATGAATGTTGACAAAGCAGTACCACTTGCAGTATAATGTGCCCTGGGTTCATGCTCATGCTGGAGTATTACTTTACAAATTTTGACTGGCCTGATATATAGGTAATGATATACGAGGACAGGTCCTGACAAAGTACTGGTCCACGTAATTCCTTGATTCATGTCGCTATCATATAGGTTTCTATGAGTAAAACATCCATGTGTCCGTCCCGATTCAGTGGAGTATATCTATAGAGCAGTCACTACTATACACATTACATGGAATTATTAACTACCCTGGTGTCGCCGGTAGCTGAGTGGGGATATGCGGTGTTTTCACCTCGTCCAGGTACCGATAATTACCATACCCATTTAATCAGTGCCAAATATATTTGGTTAAACCCTGCGACATCATCCGTTGACACCTATAATAACGGAAAGCTGCCCGTTAAGGATTTGTGTAAACATGGGCAACACATTTGACGGGCACTAAACTGAAACTATTGTTCACAACAATGCGTCACGGGAGGATCAGGCCGGGACGCATTAGGACCGTGCACAAACGAGCTCGCCTCACATGTACACACTGAAAAGATTGATCGTAGGGCGAGGTCATGCTCAGAGGGATCAGCAATTATCACGTCAACGGCGGCACAGTTCGTGTCTGCCAGATAGAGTGCGCATTATTATGTATGGTGTTCTCGTGTAATAAGGTTACATATAGAAAAATCAAGACTTCACATGTACAAGCGGTACGCCAGGTGGGACGGTATGACTTGGCGTGACGCGATTGAAAAGTAGTATATGAGTTGTATCGAACCTTTAATTACTTGAAAACCTGTGTACAGAATCTGTAACATCTATACAGATCGGATAATGCGGATTCCAAACGATCATGTGATAATCTCTCGTCTATAACACCTCGTATCTTCTGCTCGCGCAATTAAACTATAGAGACATTTCAATAATAACTTAAAAGGCACCTAGAATTAAAAAACCCAAATCATAAATGGCATCAATAGAAGCATAATGCATGTCTAAATTCCCTTATCATGGCAATGGAGAGATCCTATTAATCTTGACACCACAATAATCAGCTAAATCTATGTCATAGAGGATTCTGTAATTACCACAATATTGATTAAGGAATCAATGCGATGTAAATAAATACAGGTATATAGAATTATACAATTAAATTAAAGCATCGTAATATGAAATCTAACGCATTTTATACAATTCGGTAAAAGTTTAGCTTTATCATATCCGCTGTTGACTGTTAGTTACATGGTTCGAGTTTATTAAAACTGCAAGCAGAAATTCCAAATGAATCCTTATTCTCTACACACAGGTGAGTTAAGAGTACAGGTAATAATAACTTTCGGATAAATTCATTAATTTAGTTGGGCTTGACTGTAGTTAACCAACAATGTATGAGATTCAAAATATTTACAACATATAATTGTTGAATATAATTCCTCTTCGATGTGAAACACTACAACACAAATATTTCAATGCTACCGCTCATTCATCACTTGATTATGACGTGTATAAACGAACTAATTACTACGGTAGCTGGAACTTTTTAAGTCCCCACTAACCCTACCTAATCATCCCTATAATGCTAAGATTCCATATTCAATCTTATATTATAACAAATCACCTCTGACAGCATACTGCTGACAAAATAATCTTTCCACGAAGGAAGATGCCAGGTAAAAACAATATCGTTTTGAGAATCTGGAATGTACAGGTCGCCCAGTGATATAATACTAATAATTTTATCTGCCAGTAGTGGAATGCAAATTACTTTCAGCATCCGAAACTATCCCATAGGGTTTTTTACCTCTATATTTTAAAATACGTGGTGAGGTTCTAATAGCAGAAAAATTCGCATGACTGTGCAAATTTATCAGCATATATACCTACTTATACACATAAGTACGTAGAGTGAAGCAAGAAGGATCTAACATATCCATCGGCTACGATTACAGATTATATAAAGACATGCTTTATTCATTTATTTCCATAACAGGAGGATCCATAACTAAAGAAATTAATCATCTGCAACCATCGATGTGATCAGAGAAATACTCCCAGGTGTCTGCAAATTATATATAATACACTATTAATACTCCATTTCAAATTACCAACCATATACTGGCCTAAAAAATATTTTTTATGATGCATAATATTTACCCGATATATTAATATACTATATACATATTATACTACCCCCTCATATCCTGATGTACTTATCACTACATCTACCCACTATACCCCCCCTACGCCCTCTATGAATAGAGTCTATGAGCCAATTAGTACTACCCCTATATAACTTAAAAACATTATTAAGGACTAACTTAGTATAAGAGCATCAAAAACAAAATCGGGCCAATATATTAATGAGGGTAATAGTCACTATAGTCATATTAACTCTCTTGTGGTAGAGGAGTCAGGGCATATTGCTCTACATTTACTCAAGTGTAGTATATACTATTACATTCTATTAAGGAACATTCTTAAGAGTTCTTATTTAGGATCGTTCGCAGTACAACCTCAACGATTACTAATACCCATCATGTAATCTATTTTGTTAGAGAATATGCTGCATAAGCCAATAGAAGATAGATATAAATACATTACCGATTTCACTTCACATCTTGCGATAAGATAATCCATCATAACTTATACACGCTATTATATACAGACAATTTAACATCACTAGATTGTCCAAGTAAAAATTAATTAGAATACGCTATAATATACAACATGTTACTCGATGCTACTTATTCTTTCTCAATTATCTTATTATGCTAAGTTGTTAATTCACTATATCAGTATTACGAGAGTTAGTGTATATCACTTATGACTTGTGTTAGAAGTCCTATAGAACATTGAGTAATAACTGTCAGCTCCTAACTATCACTTCATGTTCACTCATAGGTATCATTACTATCTATGGTATCCGCGACAGGAGGTAGTATCGTGAATTCAAAGTAAAAGTATTGAACATACTTACCATACCTATGATGAAGACTCGAGGCTAATACTAATACTATCAACTAAACGGACCGTGAAACAACATACTTAGATAAATAAGTGAATATATAGAGGAAAGAATTAAGTTAATCTAACTAGCATGAGAACTCCTTTTTGAGAATATAGCACAAAAAAAGAGTATTATCTATGACAATGTAAAAAGGATATAGAGATAGTGATAGAGGATAAAGATATTATTTAGTATATCACTATATACTATAAAATAGAAATATAAGATATGACACATACACCTAACATATAAACGTCGCATCAATCAGTGATGCATTTATTGGACCTTTGATAAAATAATATAGATTAACACAAAGATAAGATTTAATGAGTAGTTTCGTTATTATTGCACTATAATACTATACTCATTATTTTCTATGTAATAAATTGTTCGACAGAAAATCGAAATAAAATTAAAATACATAGTATATATTATATATATATATATTATATATATATATATTATTTTATTATTTCCAAGAGCAAGTATAATATAACTTTAATCGGTAGATAAAATACAAATAATCTAAGTCTCTAAATATATCTAATATCTCTCAGTAAAAAGGGAATAATTATTAATTATTAATATATGAATTATATATTTATTATTTTTGATATAACAAAAGTTCAGTAGCGCCTTTAAGAAATATATAATTATATATATAAAGTAGAGGTTAGAGTTATACATGAAACAGATTAGATGAAAATTATAGTAATTAATAAAATAGAAAAAAGTTATAGAGTGACATATTGACTAACGAAAAACCAGAGTATATAGAATAGTCCACTCAACGTATGTTTGTACAAAGTTATAACCATACAGCTTCTAGTATAATACTCGATAGATTTATTTAATGCATGAGTATATCGTGGCTATAAGAGGTTTCGAGGCACGAAATATGGTATAATACACAAAGCCATGAATATTTATTTGATTCTAGCTCGTTAACTAAAAAAATAAGAAACGGACGTTTGGTTTTTTCCGGAGAGAAAAAAACAATTAAATATTTTATATTATCAGATCTTTTGCTTTAGATTTATTTACAGATACTTTTATAATATTAAATAAGATTAGGAGAATATATACACGTATTTTTAAACACATGCTTTTTACTCATGATGATGATATTCATTGTATTTTGACATAATGATTATACTTTAATGTGTGAGAGAAAACTAATTATTGAGTTATGTGAGAATGCAAATTTCCTATCACAAGTAGTGAAAGCCACTGAAGATTTGGATAAGAATTTTAAACATACTAAGACGCAAATGTATCTATGAGAAGAGAAACACTCATATAATCATCCAGATATATGTCCTCGGTAATATTTAACATTAGTTAACGTGAATTTATATGTTTAACTTATTCATATATTGATAAATTTTACACGAATATTAATATTTTAGTCTCATTTTAATAGAGTATTGGGAAGTCATAATTGACGCAGCACGACCATCACACGATACAAATAACTGACGAGTATTAAAAGGAGACAGATATTTCTTGATTTATAATGATCAGAGAGTCACCTTCTAATGCGTACGTATTACAGTACCAGAGATAGGTCCGCGATAAATTCAAACTCGACAAAGTGCTCTCCATCAACACAGTACACAAGGAAACTCTGAACATTGAGAGTCAACAGCGCTCGTTCAAGTGCTATTTTTTAAGAATAAAGTAGAGAAGAGAGAATACGGGAGTGATGCGGACAGCTCGCATGCAATAGACAATTTAATACACTAATGTTACTACTGTGGCCACAGCGATTTATAGCACAGAGAGTCATAAGAATTTCATCTGAGCTTCATTAAATTGGATCACAACAGTAACTTAAGGTAAACCCTTCCTGAAAATTTAGCCCAACTAGCAGCAAGCAGACTGATGATGCCCATAAAAAGGGCAGTCAAGCTGTATTACACGCACGCTTCCCCTGTGTTACTATACCTACAGATGTCACCTACTTCTGAGGGCGCTATTGGCGTCACCACCTCCCACACGTTCGCACCTGACTCACTTCAACTCCCACTCACGCTAACTCCACTCCGCCCTCGCCCTTACTTGTTATTCACCCTTTCTGTATTACCGTCACATTTCTAAAAATTACGGCGATCAACGGCGGAAAGCGTAAACCCCATTAAAACCGTAAATTTACGGAAAATATAAAACCCGTCAGGGTACTAATCTTACTAAACTGTTGCTGCAAAAAAACGTACCCATATGCGACGAAATGACATCCTCAATTTCCTAAGCACAAAGTGCCACTCGAAAACGCCTTTCTCCACACTTTACGCCTTTAGCTAATTTTATTATCACTAAATCGGTCACACATTGACAATCGAAGACGTTCACCCCACACCTCTCGGCCCTTCATAAAGATAATATAGGCTCACACAAGACGATAAATATACGGACGAGAACAGTATTATTTAAGGTGAAACTGGAACTTTCACCCAGCCTATTCTTGCAATAAATGTGCTGATAAGCTGATTAGATCTAAGTAAAATAACTATGTGATAGCACATTCTGACATGATTCACAAGCACAATAGTAGAGTCAAAGTATCACAGATTAGATTAACAGAAGGAGACTGAGATGAAGAGTGACAGAGACATCTGGATAAAGAGTATACGATCATCATATTTTTAAAATCTAACTATATCTGTGGGACTTAGCTCGCAAATCATAAATTTTCATATTCAGACACTAGCGAGATATTGAGAAAACTTATTACTATAATTAATTACTCAAATCTCAATAAAATCAAAATTAAGCTTGAAAAATAAAGAAACGGTAATTTAAGGCTATAAAATTTATATTCATTATGTCAGCACTTACTTAAGAATGCAACTTTCGAGTGTTTGTCATTCAGTTAATCATCTTAGCTATACAATTATAATTATTAATTTAATACATAATGAGTATGAAAACTATATATATTATTATACTCCTAAACATTAAAAAATGATACAAATGTTAAAATTACATCGTTAAAATTCGTAAGTACGAAGCACAACACAGAGTCTGCTAGGCCTCACAAACCCTACTGACTAATAAAATTATGCAAATCAAAATAATTAAAGTGTAATAAAATTAAATAAACAGTATCAATGATGAAAGTGTATAGTTCTGCTAATTTGATAAATCATAAATAGTGAAATATATTTATTAGTATTAATATTCACAAGTATCCTTATATAAGTTTGATAAAAAAAATATATCCAAAATTTCCAATCTACGTATAACCATCATATATGATCACGTTATTTATATGTTATTATATATAATTTATAGTTTTGAAATAAATTAAATGCAATTATTAATATAAGATACGCCAAATCACTAACAATATCAATATAAATATAAACAAAAATAATATATAATAATAACGATTATTATATTTTATTTGAGAGGTAAAACCACAAGCGTCAGTTTCATAAATAACATCGGTTTAGATCTGGTCCTAATCCCCATAGTATAACTCCTCATAAAGCACACAGCTATACTGAATACCGCCTTCTAAAGCAGCAATCGTTAACCCACGTAGGCAAATGAACAAACATCGACTTCGCTAAATTCCTTCTGCCTGTCCCGCGTTAGACGTCCTGCTATGTAATGCATTACCATAAGAATAATCGAGAAATAAAAATATAATAAACTAAAAATTAAATCTCCAAATACAGGTTAACTGCATAAATTATTAAATTATTTTATAAATGGAGAACATGAGAATATTCTTCGGGTAACTCTAAGGTAAAATAATATTCAATACCTCATAATTGTTATATAAAAAAAATTTACAAGGACAAAAGATAACGAAATCTACTGACATATTATAAGTAAATCATCTAATAGAGCCACGAGTCTAATTACCCTATATGAGTAAACCACAGTATGATAGTTAAGTTTATATCGTTTAATAGTAATATATTAAACATAGTCATCTATATCTAATTATTATTATATTTTTTATTAAACCTTAAAACAGAAATATCAATGAGAGTATACGCACCCCGATGCAGGAAAGTATGGATATATATAGATCACATTCACAGATGTATATATACCCTATATTATATATACACCGAGGAGAGTATATAAACGGTATTAGCTAATTCCTATACTTCACCAGGGGGTCATACGAAAACTACCTACTCCTAGATGATAAATATATGGGGTCGAGTAGGAGGGTTTCTCGCTACCATACTAATCAGTAGTATATATAATATGACATAAAAGTCCTACCTACATGTTATACTCAGTTAGCATCGAGAGCCCCAATAGTTTAGCGTAATTAATAGAAAATAATGAAAGTTACATTATATTATATAATATACGATATACCTTATATAATATAGCGTCCTATTAGCTTCTACATTAATAATATAATAAACAAATATTATTATTATATATTTATAATTATTTAATTACATCTTATAGTAATTATATACTACACGATCAAAAATAGTTTCCATTATATTTACAAAACCTTATTTTACTTTATGATTAATATTGAGAGTATATCATTTATTCCATTATATTCTATTATATATTATGATGGTAAGATCTATCCTTCAGTGAGACAGTTAGTTTGTATGAGGTAAGAGGTCCCATGATTCACAAGCGGTCATGCAACATGTAACGTCTGAGGTGTTTTTAACGAACTCCTGGCGGTGACTTCTTCCAGTTGAAATAGTGATTGATGATAACATAATATGTGAAGTCTCGTCTAGTAATGAGAAAGCGCATGTCGCAATAATAATTACAGTATTTGATGCTCTTTATTCTTACTACACATTCTCGCGCTCTTGGTATACTCATCTATCTAGAACATCCAGAGCATACTCTCAAAGGTTTTTGATCCACCACAATCAGAAAATATTAGATCTTGAATTAACTCATGCTCAAAAATTCTATCAAGAGTAAATATGCACCCAAGTGTTGTCAATTATTATATGCGAATCAGTCAGCCGAGACAGCAATTTCTCCGCGACGAACTCATCTCCTTCCCATCTTGCGTACCCACAAATTTAACGCACGCGCATAGATTACTTGCTTCTTAACTCTTCCCTGATATCTTATCAGGGCTCGCCATAGATATAGTAAAAAAAACAACGAACAACACTAAAGGTCATTTTACAATAACGTGAAGAGAGACGAAAAAATTATAAAAAGATGTGATGGAAATAAGACGCAGCAAAAGAAATAAACCATACCTAGAGATATCAGAGATAAATATATTCAAAAATATAGGAAGAATCATATAATATTATAATATATACACGAAATAGTATATCCATAAATGGATAAAGTTGCCTCATATAATAATTCATCATACATGTTTTAGCTTCAATGGTTTATAGCGAAATTTAATTTAGTAGATAATGTTGATCAACTAAAGGCAAATCTAATTCAGCATTCGTTAAGGATATTATCTTAAATAAAATTTAAATAAAAATAAAATCAAAAACACTCCACACAGGCGAATATGAGTTCAAACATTGGACAACTAAGAGTTTAAATATTAAGGAAAAATCAAAGAAACCATGATCATTTATAGCAAACACTCGTTATCTAATAACAATATCCGAAACGTGTTATCACTACGTAATTCCGCCTTCAAGCTCTCTATCTACAACTTAAGGAAAGAATAAAGGTAGTGCAAAACCAGAGTAGCATCAAAATAATTTTCGAATTTGATCTAGAGCTGAGGCTGGCGTTGGGGAGTTGTACAATGCTGGTATGTTATAGTAATTAACAAGTAATACACATAGATAGGTATTTTTATTTACAACATTATTTTTTTATATTCAACAAAAATCTCTGTCTCTACTTATGCTAATCAATGGAGCGAAAGGACAATTGGTGCTATGCTCAACACTTATAACAAATAGTTATTCTTACGTATTAAAAATAATCAAAATTATTTTTCAACATTAAAATAAAAAAACAAACAATACAATGCACATATTAATACAAAAGTATTTATATAATACGTTTTACATAATATTTCTCGTTAATGTGGATATTCCCGATTTATCGTGAGAGCAATAGAAACAACAGACAAAATATATATATGAAGTAATAAATGAGATTTACAGTATATAATGATAAGGAATGAAAGATAGCACGAAAAAACCGTACTTAATCATTAAAGTGCGTTGCTTAACTCTATCCTAAACATTTTAATTTCTCTTCGATAAAGATATCGTAAAATAGTGTTTTAATGTTGATCTCCGGTTTACCCAGAGAAAGATAAAAAGGGATATAATTACACACGATCTAAACACTTCTATTTTATTATAGTTTCAGGCCTACAGAATATTGTCGGTGCTAAAAGAGGTATTTAAATTGATTCATTTATTTGTTTTATCAGGCCTGGTTTCCTCCAGTTATACTCACATTGAGAGGGATGTAAAGGTGCACTATGGAGTCGTTCAAGTACATCAGACATTTAAAATACGAGATTTAACTGAATTTGAGTTCCTACGCCTGGCCTCGATGAAAATCAAAAAAAGAAATATTGCATATACCTAGTCTTTACGAGACACTCCCCGGATTGCCTATATAAATATTAAAAATTAACAATTTTTTAGCAGTTAGCGATATTGAATGTTTAATATATAGCGGACAGAATGATACAAGTATTAGGATTGCGACTTAACGAGTATAACGATCCTGTATGATATCATCGCGGAAGATGTTGAGCATGAGGATCACCTGCTTAAATAGATGTTATATATTTCTCTCTGATTGCAATAATGAGCTCGTGGCAATGTACATGATATAAAGAATTTAAGTTTGCACTATTAATACAGCATATAGCACACTCAGGAACAAGACCAGATCCCGACAAGCATCAAGTTATGGAGAAGCGACCGCGCGAGATCGAGCATATGGAGAGAGAGAGAGCAATCAGACAGATGTAAGAGTGCTAAAATTATACACGGATATACTCTGAGAGGCACTTGTCTAGAATTAAAGATCTAACATAAAGAAATAAGGAGAGAGTATACGTGCTTAACATCGCAACACTCATATATAATGGAGAGAGACCCTGAGGTACATATCATAACATACAGTACTTTACAACTACGACTAAAACACTACAATCCGAGTAATGTACACAAATCCTGCGCATAAACAAGTAAAACAGCATGGCTAAAACTCTCACATAATAAAACTATAATAAAAGATTTATACTTATAAATTGCTCTATTTCCTTATAATTATTACTTCTATCTAATATAGAGTCATAAAATACACAGTAATATATTATATACAAAATAAAGCTTAATATATTAAACACTCAATAATAATGCGATAGGAATTATCTATCAGTAAGAATCTGTTTATAATTTCATAGAGTAGTTATATTGAATATGTAATTGTCTTCTTCAACATTTCGTTACGTTGTTTATGGTTCTTACACATTCTTTGTTCATTGTAAAGATTGCGTTATTTTATTCTCTCTCTTTATGCATGTGATATCCTAATATAATCGTTTCAAATCGAGAATATATTATGAGGAGTAGAAATAATACATACAGTATGAAAGTGTGGAGGCTTCACCAGAGATTTTTTCTAGTTTATTTCGACGCAACACTACAGGGATAAGCTTTTATTCTATTTTAAATTTCTTATATTCTTTAATCTTCTACTATAAATTCTACTAGTAATTTATATATACTTAAAAAGTTGAAATTTTACTGATGACATTAGTTTTTATGAGTTTTTCTTATATATTAGTATCATAATAGAGTTTCTTATCTTTATCTTATATATATCATGTAAAAGGAAAGACAATTTGGTAGGATAACTGATTTACTTTAACGCACCCCGCGACCACGAGATAATAGAACCAGGACACGAGTTATTTTAGTCTTCTCTCATTTGTATCGTAAGCTACCGTTATAGTACGGATGCCCAATTACTCAAATTTTATCACTATCTCAGAAACAAACCTTAAGGGACAAGACTCATCTCTAAGCAATAAGTATATTATATGCTAGTGATTCTTATGCACACATATTTACACGTACATATATTTCAATATAAGTATTCACTTCATATATTCGGCTTTCTTATACATTTAGGGATAATTTATACCACTATATAGGGTTGTCAAATATGGTCATTGAAATATGCGTTCTATATCAAAATTATGAATGGATTTATCTAATGTGAGGGATATATATCCAGTCACAAATTTTTACCGGGTGTGTACTAGCTACTCATTAAGTATAGTTACCAACGGTAATTTCGGACTCTACCTCAATCAATATACATGAGGATGTCTCCACATTATCTAAAGTAATTTTAATATCAATAAAAATTCCTTCCTCTCCCTATGAACTCTACTTAATTAACATCCCTATAACGTACTAATCTACAGTACTAAACTGGCCTACTTCTATTTTCTCTATTAATCTAATAATGTTGCACTAACGCGTGAACTATAATATTATCTCTCCTGTTTCCATCTTTCTATACACAGATTACTTAATATAATTGGGTCGCATTTAATGTATGACCTAATATTTTTTTCTACACTAACTAAATATGTAAAGCCCTAATCGAAATCAAAGTCTCACACGCATCGAGTCGAGAGTCATCCTTATTATTACAAAATATCATTAAGCACTGCATTCAATTTCATATCTACTGGAGGTATACCAGTATATATTGAGTATACTTTAAGAATTTTGGAATTATATATCACTTAATTAATAACATATGATAATAACTTATCACTACAATACTTTATATCTTACATCAATACAAAATTGATTTCTCGATCTCATTCATTTGAGCATTAATCATTATTGAGAAAATAGTCGTAATTTATTCATTACAAAAATATCTAGAGTGCATTTATCCACTATCCCATTACATTATGCTTAAGGGTTAGAATAGTCATTCATATATTTGCTAATATCACTCGTTCGCTCGGGCGATTTTACTGTAACGAGGTGACTTTGTTGTCCATTGACCTTGAATCACTTCATTAAAGGCTCACTTAATTATCGGTGGAATATTATTATCTAGGTTTATCAGGTTTATCCAGGCAGATTGAATACTATTTTAATCCGCACACCATATCTGAATGTAAATTTCATTAAGGGAAACAATATATTTACGACATTCGTACTACGCAATTCATATAACTAAACATTCTATATACCTCAATATCTAGGTCAGAGTAGGATTTATATTCCGTGGAGTGGTAAGCTGATATATACATATTGATGCGACCTCTTAGGAATACTCGTCGAAATCTCACAGGACAACCGGTGGCTTTATAGTTTTCGTGTTAGCACTGAGTTGGTGCGTGTAGTATTTACAAGGCGAACTTATAATACACTGAGATACCATATTTTCATCACCATCGGATTTCGAGACTTTTTGTAGACACCTTCATCCAGAGGGATACTGAGACCAGACTGAGTACGTCTATTTACGCCGCTCGAAGACAGGCTCCACATATTTAGATTCGGTGTAATATCTGAGACATAAGAATTCAGACTAACAAATGTTATGATCTGCTTTGATGGTATTTAAAGAACGATAAAAACACAAACAACGTAACTACTTAATCTTCGAAAATTCCGTGCCCCTCATAGATAGTAACTCCAATCCTCCCCGTTTGCTCGTGTCAATAAGACTAGTGTTGTAGGTCACAACGTGTGTAAAAATGGCAATTCGCAATGACCGATATCTCTCTGAAATGCACTATTGCGGCCTTACATTTATACACCTTGTCTCGATTTATTCCTGGCGAGCGGAACTCGCAGCACCATATTTGGTTTGGTAAGGGTCGGAGAGATCCACCAAGCATAATTATCACTCCGCTGCGCGGAGAGAGAACAACTGGAAATTGATATGAATCCTGAGCACAATTCAAAGGGTCTGTGAGTGATATTTTTTAAATGTTGGCGGAAGCAGTCTGAGAGCTTGTCGTAGACCGGCAATTAGAGTGCATGGGGTAGTCGTGGGTTGGCTGACCCCTACCACTTATTTTTGCCAAAGGCATGCTACAGCATGCTGGATAGCATGTAGAGAAATCTTGACCGAGTACGTGGCACGTATACAGAAGGAGTGGGTGGGATATCATTACAACTGGCTTGCGTATTTGTGGAGTGATCACTAGCCAACTAATGTAAGGCAGAGAATGTAAATTAGGTCGTGTGCTGTATTTACTGAATGCGAACTCCAATGTACTTTTTTTGAGGGGCGCATAAACGTGGTATGTAAGCTAATAATAACTAACATTAGTCTGCGCGAGATCGAATGCAAACTCTCTCCCAGTAGGGAGAGCCGTGTCAGCATAATAACGAGGCTGAACTCATACACTCAGGATATATTACGATTAATGTAACACAGAAGATATACGCAAGCGAACAAGTGGTCAATACGCGATCCAGTAAATAAGTTGGGCAGAGATTTTGAGTCGTAGATGGCCTCTTGGTTTAAGCGGTTTCAATAATATCGATATATGTGATTTAAACGTAATAATGAGCGAGCCAATGGTCACAATTATCTCACAAGGGAGTATATATTAGGCGAGAAGTTCTGAGACTAAAGTGAGAACCATCACTATATTGTTGTTCAATATCGAGATAATCCCAGAATTCTCTGTCCCAACCTCCCACCTAAAGAGGTAGTTTTGGGGAGCTTTAGTAGTGTGAGTTAGCGGTTGTGACAGTAGCAGGCTCTTGGCAACATACTATTGAAATAAAATGTAATGGTGTTGGTGTCAAATGGTATATGCGTCGTCAATATATTATGTTGCACTTCCGGGAATTGCTCTCGAAAACTAGGAGAGGAAAGTCACAACACCTATGCAAATGAAGTGCGAGGAGCTACATATCAGGTCTCATATTAATGCGCATTTGGGAGAATAAATTGGCAACAATATATATTATGAGTCTGATGTAGGAATCTCGGTACTGTCGCCGCCGGACAAGACGAAGTAAAAACAGACAAGGCAAGAGTATTAGATTCTTCTTTTCTTTTATCTGTATCTTTTACGCGCACTTCAACGAGGCTTGTAATCCTAAAATTTTACATTTTATATTGACCCAACCTGCAAACGGAGTGTAACTTGCAAAATGCCCATAAGACGTGCTCTTTGTAGTGGTATAGTAGACATGATCGTTTGTCTATAGAGGATGGAAAAGTTTTTGGTCATATCTGACCACTACGTAGAGTAAATTCTTCCACAAGAAGGTAATTTAGCATCACTTCGCACCCTTTTTACTAGACAATTCTTGTAACCACTCTGTCGTAATCTCAGATGATTTTCAATCGTAACATATAAAGCAACAAGAGTCAAGCTTAGAAGAGCTGAATTCCCCCCTCCTAATGGGAATTTTGGTTAACCTCTAGAAATAATCCTCCTGGAAGGCGTAGACGGAAATAATCTCTTACGTGCGTTCACTAAAAAGGTTTCTGCCAGTATTGGTGCATCCGAGGGTAGTGTGGAGCAGCGATTTTTCTGGGATATCAATGATGTTTGTGATGGTATAGACGTTATAGATAGATGGGATTTAGTTCATTTGCACCACATTTATAATTGTCACATACATCATATATACTATAGATACTTTGATATATTATATAATATATATAGGATATATATATATATGTAGATAGATATATATATAGTAGTATAGGATAGTATTATACACACACACACACTCATATAAATATATATATATATATAATAATATATATATATAATATAAGTGATCGGTATATATAGATGAGAATAACGGCAAGCATGACCAACTATGAGTTAATTCTTTATTTCCATCAACGTATTTTATCCGTATTTCGTCGTAATTTTCTTGAAATCTCAACTGTTCTATTCTAAAGTCGTGCTGAGACTACTAACTCGTGCTGATTTTACTTAACGGCCTCTACTAGTATGTAAATATAAGGTGCATGTAATACAAAGATAGTAAATATAACTACACTTTATTACTACTAAAGGAAACAGGATTTTTTTTATTGCACCTCTAACATACCCATACGTTGAAGTACCTACATCGTAACTACCAGCATTTTATCGAGCTGTAATTTTTACCGCTGGTAAAGTAAATGCTAGATTATAAATATGATTGTGTGAGTAAAACTAAGAAGCATATAGACTATTCATATACCAACCAGCGGTTAAATTGGAGTTGAGATAGAGCCACGGCTCCTAGTCACCGATATTAAAATTATTGATGGCACGGTCCTACTACCTATAATGATACATACAATAAATAAGAGAGATTTGACCTTATTTCTTGAATCTATCGGATTATTACAGACAGGAAACGTGATCTGGAGTGATATTGATTATAGCTCAGCTTCATTGACCATAAAAATGGCAGCCTCTGACATACGTTCGGGTACCACTTTAGAGTCCTTTTGCTCATTACTGCAATATAATTATCTACTAAAGGAGTCATTATTGGTCACTATTTCGATGAGCAATTGAGGCCTGAAGTACGCCTATAGATAGAGCACCTAGCCCAGTATATATTGCCGTAATATTCTAACAGTCGGTTGGTGACCGGGACTGCATTATGCCCTTGATAACTATTGTAGTTATCTAGTAACAGGATTCATTAAGCGTACGTTCAGAACCCTCTATAAGTATCACAAATATCGGACCGTCCATTTATCTTAGAGGAAATATTGGCTGAGAAGATTTATTTTGAGAAATCCCGTATATTTCTTACAAAAATTGGTAGACTATATACCATTTCTATCGAGCAGAGAAGGCTATCCAAGGTGTCGATATTTATATTTTTACAAACGTTTTTGATCACGTGATGAGACTGATAGGATACGATATGCAGTCGACATACAAGATATACACCTATTACACTCTGATCCAGGTATTATAAAATACGACAGATGAGCAAATTATCTCCATATCCACTGCCGTTGAGAGAAGTGGCAGTAGGCAGTACTGTTATCATCGCAAAGCAAAGGATAATGCGTAAAAGTATCTTCACACAGACTGAAGACACTAACGGTAGTGGCTAAGACATAATCATATATATCTAACATATGTCAGGTTGTTCTTAGCTTGACTGTACAGCTTTCCACTGATAGAATAATCCTTTTATTAAAGTCTATGATTGATAAAGTATTCTGCCTTGTGGAAGACGAGGAAACAACAATAATCATCAGATTATGGATAGGAAACTATCTCCCTTTGGTAGATTTATACAAGTTGCCTCACGGATGCAAATAATGATACAACTTGGATTGAGCATACCATCCTTTCTTTATCCATGATGGGTGACCTAACGGAAGCGCTGAGTATGTTTAGGGAATCACCTTGCGGTTACCGATCTGGATACGATTCCTTCAGCTTTACCTAATATCTATTTCTTAAGCAATCTGCCTCGATTTCTCTGAAGCATTGGGCACCGGAATGCAACACTACTGACTATGGCACTTGACCATCAGGCTATCCAGTCATATTTATCGATCTGTATGCTTAATGACTATAATTATACATTTGTGGCAAGCCCACTGTCAAGAACTCCCAACTCGTAGAACAGAGGATATTACGCATCACACAAGTTCAAAAAACCTGACTCTCTGTTCCGCCGTTAAATCCGCCTCTAATTCCATCTATAAAAGCGCTAACTCAGTTTCCTCGGAGTCCATTCGAGAGTATTCATTAGAGCTTTGAGCTCCATAATTAATTCGACATCATCCACAGTGAGTAGGAATTCATCCACCTTAAGTATTCTTCCAAATTGTCTACAAATGTTTCCTTTTTAAATAAGTTCATTGTTTGTGTTCACCCGTAGTTTTTGCAAAATTTCTTAAATAAGTAGCGTTTATCAGCGACTGAAAAATTTTTACTAAGGAGGTTACAAATTATATGATATCCTTTCTTGATCAAGTAACCCGACCAGCCTCCACCAAGAACGGTGCTTATTATTAGAATTAAGAAATATGGGTCGTCTTGTCCCATTTCAATTTCACGACGCAACCACGCAGCGGTGCAATACTCAACAGCATGTCCTATGGTTCGCAGGTCACAGTAAGTGGGCCTTCCTTAGGTAAGCCTTGTCCCATATCAGCTCGCGACGCTAAAGGATGGTGCGACCATAATGTCCCACGTCGATTACAAATTCTTTATGGATTGCACGATTCAGCAAAAGTTCTGATGAGGATGTTCATAGCCGAACGAGACCAATCGGATTCGGACAGTTTGAATCTGGGGACGACGAGCAAGCGGAACCCGGTTTCAAGTAAACAATAAATTGGTGGAAAACGTAATGCGATCATATTGTCGCACTAAAAACTGAAATCTGACACTTCTATTCCAGTGAACGCCATGAAAAAGTCCGTGCAAGATGGACTTTCTTGAATTTGCTAAAGAGGTGGAACAGCTGCCGATTCGTAGGCTCACTCCGCTCCTGTACATAGAATGCCGTTATGAGGCTCCATAAGTGGGTGATCCACTATGGTAACTTGCAAAATTAAGGTCTTTTGGGGAGCCCTTATAATATGATAATGAATGATGTTCTCCGAGCTCTCATCCTCCTCTTTGGTTTCCTTCCTGTTCTTTTAAAACTCCTTTGGGTTCCTTCCAGCTCTTAATGCTTAACACTGAGGGGAGGGTCCTCACTCCGTCTTGTTCAAGCTTCCTCATTACTTGACTGCTAATCCCAAACCAGAGAGCCGTGTGTAATTGAGAACTGCCCTTGTGGTTCGCTAAGATGTTTTACTGGGGGCACTTGACCGATTTGTTTGTTGAAGATATTTTGCAAGGAAGTCCTGTAACCCCAGGACACTACTCTCTCAACCATCAATTCCCAAGCTCCTCTTCATTAACCCGTCTGTCTTTGGCTGTGTGTCGCCCTGGCATGCGGTCCAGCCAAAGTCCCTCTCGGTCCCCGGATCTTGTGACTTTGTGGGCAGTCTTTACCTAAATGTGCGTGTGTTTACAAAAGGGACACGTATTCCAGCGAATTGGGCCGCAGATGAACCCGGGCCATTGGAACAAGACCCTCTACCAAAAGGTCCTACCGTCTTTATTTAAACAGCGCTTTATGTTCCGACATTGCATCTATTACTGTATGTGTCCTACCGTTTATACCACAATGCATACATGTTGGACGATTCCAACCATTCACCATATTATGGCCCTCTTTTTGACTACATGATACCAGATGGAATTGATTCGTAACCATGTGTCTGCATCGTTGACCTGCTTCGGAATGCTTCTAGTGATTTGATTGTTGTTCCCGATCGTGATGATGGTCCTAGTAAACCAATTTGATGCATTGGGTTTGTATTCGAGTAGGCATTGTTGTTGTTTCGTCTGTCGATGTTACAGCTCTAGCTGGGGTGAGCCGTATTCGCGTTTCTATCGCATACAACACACTCCCTCATAATATTAATCTGTTGTGTAAATTCCATCGAGGTAGGTGGGTGAAGGTGAGTATTTATGTAGTGATCCTTAGCATAGTCTACTAACTTCAAACCGGATTTGCTTTTGTTGTCTTAATCCAGCGTTTAATACCTTGTCACAGTTAGCCGTAGACCTGAACTGAGCTCCACAGGGTGTAACGAAATCCCCTGACGAAATAACACCTAGTCAAACCACTAGTTAAGGCATAGTGTCCACCTGAGACTCTTGACCACTTCAGGAACGTATCAAGCCAACAATTTCCCCAGCACCATAGTGCATTCTCTACATTCATTTGCTGGTATATGCTGCTTTTCCCGCGCCAATCCAACAATCTCAACGCACCCAGCTGGCAATTCCTCTCCTTTTCGATGTCATTGCGGGTGTAAATTCTCTGTTTCGTATTATGCTTCTTCTTCAAGTTGTCGTCGAAACACCATCTGCGAAAGAAAGTCCGGACTTTACGAGATATTCGGCCTGATGCCGTGCGACTAATGGTAGCCTCCAACCGCTGACCTGTGGAGGTGGCTTTCACTCAACAGGCTAACATCTCCTCTTTGCATACCCGAAGAATGCTGAACACAACAGAAACTGCCCGTCAACACGCGGTCGAAAAACTGGACCATATCGCAATATCCCCTCCAGATAAAAGTCTGCACAAGCTTTCCTAACCAGGCACACTCCATTTTCTCTTTGGTTTCCTTATCTACTTCCTTTAGCTAGATATACACAAATCGGTATTTTTTCCATATTAGCTTATGAGAGGCGGTAGTCGATTGCCTAACACCGACCTCGAAAGACCTGCAGTATCCAACGGTAACTACCAGCTGGGACCGCTGCGGTCGACTTTAGTAGTTCACTGTCGCGCAACTTGACAAGCACTGGACTGATTAGTTTGATTGAAAAGGTGGAACAGGATCGAGCTCGCTATGGGTGTGAATTCCACACCATTTACTCCATTCACTGATGCAGGAGTCGCACACCAATAAAACATCAATATCAGTCCGTCAAGCTCATGGATAAAGCCAAGATCTTTCCTGAGCAGCAAAATCAGTGGGCAGCTGACGCGTGACCTTTTGCCGAACACTCAGCAGCTCACGATGTCTCTGGAAGGGACTTCCTACATAGAAACTACTACGGCTCTGCGCCTACCACTATTTATCTGCTCAGGTTTTGATCCCACCACAATAGAACGGCGCACTCTACACTGTGACGAACTTCGACTGTAGGTAGATTGCGTTCTCCACATATGAAGGAGGAGGCTGCGTATCGACCCTTAAGGGTATTTAAAACGCTCTCTGGTGCGTGAACTTTGTCTCACTGTGGTTTGGAGTCTATTTAATATATTATCTTGGCTAGTAGGAAGTGCTCGTTGACCTAAAGAGGTTGCTCTTTTCTTAACTTTCACGGCCCTTAATGGTTACTCATACTATCTAGTTGTGAAAGTCCAGCTACGTATCTGAGAGATCATGAGGTAAGCCATAATCCCAAAAACTATAAGAGAATTGAATATACATATATAGGCGCTCAAAGGAATACAGACAGAAATAGTATGCACCAAGTGTTTGTAATTAATAGACACTTTTCAGCAGCATACAGCAAGGAATCGCACTCAGAGGACTACTCACGTTCTCTTCAACTGCTGTTAACTACAATTTATCCAACTCAATATTGCTCTTAGTAAACCTATTACTTTCTGAGGTTGTTGCAATTAAAAGAGGTGCCAAATACGGGTATTTAAAAAGATTAGAAAATTGAATTTTATCCAAAACAAAAACTACTAATATGAATAATTGAATACAAAAATTAAAACTCATAAACAATAGATGAAGAAACGAATACTGCATATAGCATCATATATATAAACCACTCATGCAAAATACAATGGAATAAGAAATCACGAATTGTAAATATTTTCAAAAAAAATATAATAAAAAAAAAAGGTACTGAAAACAAATATGATGAGAAAGAGAAAAATGAATATAATACGGAGCTACTATAAAAGCACGTGGTGATAGTATACCACCACACATCCTCATTGGACGAAGTGGCAACAATAGCACATTCGACTATTGCGGGGCGAATGAGAAGTCCAGTGTTTAGTAGTAGTAAGCGAACAAGGTTTATTGTTTATTTTAATCAACACAGGTCGTCCACATTCTCCAGCGAGCGAAGATATTGCCCACACCTTCAAAAAATCTTTATATTTAAATATTACAATTAAATTTATAATTTGAAAAGAAAACTAATAACAATAAGACACAAATATATAGTGTATTGACTTTATAATTTCTCAAAATGTTAATTGCTAAATCCGAATTAATGTGACAAGAACAACACAAAAAAATAAATAAAAAATTTAACCATTAATAATAACTGAGCAAATTTCAAAGATTTTCATTCATAAATTGTATTTGCTCTCTTTATATTTTGCATTAAACCATACTTTTGCTGAATCACATCTAACACTATTATTTTGCATTAAAATTGTTTTTGTTTGCTTTCTTTGATTTACAGACATTGATGAAATTGTATAAATATATACCGTATCCAACATATATCATGAACTTTGAAATTCTCAAAAAAAATTCCAGTCTAGCGATCAACCACTGTAATTTAAGTCAGGTTATATAAAAAAAAGAGGAGATGAGTGAGAGATACCTGTAGGAGAGTGAGTGATAAAATGTTTTTTGCAGAAAGTGTTGTCAGAACTCAAGGTGATCTAAAGTAAATCTCCGCCGAGGATCCCTTACGGAAGATCTAAATTTTTTCCCTTCGTCGAGTTATATATCATGATATCTGACTGATGTTCCAAAAAGCTAGGAAGCAACTTACACTATTAGGATGAGATATCCTTGGTGTAAACCATCGGACACAAACAGGAGGGAGCTGAAATGATGAAAACAAGAAATTAATCCATGCGGTTATTCCAATGCATAATTCTGTAACAAAATAGTAGCGTAAAAGACTTATAAAGAATAAATGATGAAAAATTTAGCTAAATTTCTCTATAATATCCCCTTTCTATACTAATCACTATAAGCAAAACACATAAAAATGAACATAATAATCTTTCAATCTTAAGCCCATTATTAATAAGGCCAGGCAATATTGTCCTATCGTCTGTTTCCTTCTGTTATTTTCACATGAGTTCTTCGACAATGTAGTTCGGTATTGTGAGTCGTTTCTCCTTAATTCTGTCTTTGGTATGGATTTCCGTTTTTTTCTTCTCGTTTAGACTTTATTTTCAAAAACGTTCAACAATTCACAAATATCTGTAGGAGAACCAAGCAAGTGAAGAAAAAAGGAAAAGATGAAAAAGTACAAGAATATATAATACGATAGTATATATAACTACATATATATATCAATATATTATATACACGACATAGCGCGGGCCGGTGGAGCGTGGACCACTTAAGGTTATAACCTTCATTCCTGACTTCCCTTAATGAACTTTTTGAATTTGTTTCCAAAAATACTTAAATAATCCTTAACTATATAATTGCATGTTTAATTGAGTCAACGGAATATAAAATTACCTTAATTAATTAACTAGTTTTAAATTAAATAATGAAAAGTCAGAGCTACCTTGGGAAGAGAGAGTAAGAATCAGGGCCAGCCAATGTGGGATGATATCTGAGGCCACCCATTAATAAATTCCTCTTTCTCAGGATCTTTGTTGGTAAAGTCTTTAGGATTAGTTTCTCTACTAATATTATGTAATTGAATTTATTATATTAATAATTTAGATAAGACAGTATAATTAAATGTAGAAGTAATGAGAAATAGTTAAGATTACGGAATATCAGAAGCATGTGTGGCGCATCCAACTCCTTATCTCGGGGACAAAAATATTTAACACTTTCAAAATTTGATTAATTTTGAAAAATATTTCATATAAGTGCTTATTTTTATCCTGCAACGATATTTATATACATGGTATAAAATAGGTAGGCTTTAAGATATTCAGTTACAATTAGCGCATATGACAAGAGAGGTAGAAAAGCTCTAATGAATACATGAGAATAAGAAAACAACAATGGTGGGCGATGACCGATTCACCCCATCATGCAAGTTTATCGGCAGGGGTGAAATTCGTCAAGTAGGCCCGGGAAGATGTACCACTATACGTTGTTGGAAACAAAAATTTACTATGCCCAGTTTAAAGCTAACATACTCAGCTGTATACACTGAAAAATAGATTAAAGTATCCATCGCACAATTTTTCATTTTTATAACAAAGTAAAAAAATCATTTTTCAAAAGTGAAATTGTATTGAAGGGCATTGATGATACTCGTAAATTTGAATTATAGTTTTTAAAATATTCTAAAAACTCTCTAGAATTAAAGGATAATGCTAAAAAACTTGTAGTACACTGCATGGATATTTGAATGAGGCAAAAAAAAAGTTTTTTTGTTTATTTTATTCAGAGCTAAGGACCAATTCACCTCGCTAGAAAAAGGCGGTCCCCGGTCTCCGGACCCAACGCTCATATTTGATTAATTAATTAAATAAATTATATTATATATAGTATATATATATATATAGGTTTATATAATATATATATATATTGATATATTATAGACTATATATATATAATATTAATATAATAGCCTATATATATATAGACCTACTAAATCACATATAAATATATTATATGCCATAATACTGAGCATGAATAAATATCTTTTAAAAGTAGCATAGAAATTTAGACAGCGGGAGCAAATAACGAAAATTAGGAAGAAGGCTATTATGCTTGAGATAAGAAAATATGCTTCAGATTGAGTAATTGGGTTGCTAAAATTTTTAGAAGGTTTTGACTGAGGAAAGCTTTATATACTTTATCTACCAGAGCATTTAATAAAGGAGAATTGATTCGCCCATTATAGTAATGGAATGAGTACACCGGGCTAATCATAATAAGCATATATAACTAAGTCTCAATGTGGCTGGTGATTTAGTTAGCTTATTAATGCTAAACTGCCATGTTTATTATGCTAAGTGGGTGACATCTTATTAATTATAGTTGACTGAGGGTATAGCTAGTACTAATAAGCTATCAGTTTGGTGTCTTACCACGTATGGATGTAATTGTATCACTTTCTACTGTTGTCGGGTAAGAGTAGAAATTCCATAAACCTTAATGGTGCAGTGTGGATTTTGTTCAAGTTGCATGGATTGATGATTAATCTACTAAAGTGGCGTTCATAATATTTCTATACCTTTCCTATAAGTCCCCCTAAAATCACCCATGAGCATGACATTTTCAGTGTAATTTGCATACAAAATCTTAAGCCAGTGTGGAGGAATATTTTAGATCAAGAGCATTAATTGTGAAGTTAGCACTTTAGCCAATATTGTCTTAAGCCCTGTCAATCATCTTGAGCAGCATCAGATCCGAGGAATTACCAAGCATGCGTGGAGTATAATCATATTTAAAGTCCATTATGGGTGGGGCACACCGAAGAAATAATGAGGAAGGAGTTATTCGCGATAAAGGATAATCATGTCGACATAGACGTAAGATAATACTATATCCAACTAGAGAGTAACCAAGAATAGCCGTAATAATCTAGTCGTGATAAAGAGAGAATCATTGAGCCGATCAAGAGCGGATAATACTCGATATAAAGTCGATATAAATGCGAACTTTTGTAATGATATACTATCAATTTATGATAATAGAATACTAAATAGTACTAAGGATAACACGAGCTTTGGTGTTTATAATAAAATCGACTTAAATTAGATTTTATTAATCTTACTGAGAACCTATTTTTACTAGAAAGTATAATGACTAACATGTTTTTAGTTGTTCTGTACCGACACGTACCCATCCACAATAATATGTGGCAATTGTTGCTCTTGCTTTTATATTAACTTGGTCCAAAATCGGTGGAATATCTATTAAGAAATTAGATTTTATTCTTTTTTCCTTTTAACTTCTCATAATCAATTTATAATAATTTATTGCTAAATTTATCGCTCTGATGTAGGGATCAGATCTAATAATTGTAATGGTAAAGCCAAGAGATAAAAGGGTAAGTAAGGTAGTATTGAACTGGAAATCCAGATAGAAATTAGCCTTTAAACTCTAAAACCAAGTTTAACGATCAACGTATATACTAAGATATTATAGGTAGAAATAGCCTAATTCTGGAACTTAGCCGGCATTGATGTGAAGATTGATTCTCCTCATATACATTGAGTCATAAAAAAAGTTGTTTCTCTCTGACAGTCAATTCCTCTTAGCTCTTGTATAGTATATCGTTTGCCAAAGGAGCGTAGAATCAATTCGCTCACAATCGCAGTGCTGAAGAGGAGGTGCATTTGCAGTATTTATCCTATATAAAGAGTATCATGTAGCAGTCCTTCTCCATTGTTAATAAGCTAGGTCTGGCAAAGCTGTCTGTCGAATTCGCCTGCAGCCATTATGTACCAATGAAATGCAGCTTAGCTCTTGATTGATCCATTGATGAGCGTTGAGGATTGAGTTAGTTCATGCTGGAAATCATCCGAGCATCACAAGATAAAAGGATTTGGGGAGTAGTACCGGTTCGATTCTTTCCATGTCCTCACATTCCCATCGTGCTTGCTGGATTAAGTGGTTGGTCATTCTC
>JABUQX010051273.1:0-19416 GCA_015478945.1 Trachelipus rathkii
CATTGTACTTCGTTCGGTTACCTCGGAATTTGGGTGTTTAACCGTTTCGCATTTATCGTGAAACGCTTTCGGCTATATTACCAACTATATATAACACATATATATATATATATATATATAGGACATTTATAAGATGTTGTCTCCGTGATACGGGGAAAATTTTCGATAAAAAAACAACGAATTTCGGGCCTTTCTTTATTGCTCTAATTTCTATTATTTATTACCGTTTTTTACAGCCCTAATTTTAGACATAAAAGCAAGTTTTTATTATTATTATTATTATTATTATTATTATTATTATTATTATTATTATTATTATTATTATTATTATTATTATTATTATTATTATTTAATAGAATTTAATTTTTCAAAGTTCTTTCATTTTTATTATTTGATATTCGATTATTATTATAATTTATGGGTATTTTTATTTTAAAAAAACTCCCCGGACCCCGCGAGCTTGCAGGCGACACCCCGCTCTGCGGGGGACGGGAGGGATGATATAGAGGGGGCCAAAGGCTAAGTCAAACATAAAACATATATAAAATATCAAATATCAATTGTGTGTCAGGTGTTTCTACAAACTTTGACCTTTATTCATAAATTAAATAAAATAAATATTATGCTTAAGCATGGCCTAAGCTACTCATTTTTATAAGACTATAGGTGTGAAGCACAAAAAAAAAATATATGTCAATTTCTTTTTTAATTTTTGTTAATATTAATTGGTACATTTAAATCATTCACTAATCTTTAACCTAATCATTAGAAACTAATTCTGTTTTTCATATATTCTCGTTCTTGCCATCCTTTCTTATATATATATATATATATATATATATATATATATATATATATATATATATATATATATATATATATATATATATATATATATATATATATATATATATATATATATATATATATATATATATATATATATATATATATATATATATATATATATATATATATATATATATATATTTATATATTTATATATATATATATATGCTATATATATATATATATATATATATATATATATATATATATATATTATAAACGGCAACTAAACATTATCGCTTTAATATATGATACCACTAACAAAATAGCATTTTGTTGGTTTAGCTTATTCAATGAATGCAAAAATAACTTTTAATGTAGCAAGTTGGAAAATAAATATTAATATAATATAATTTAAATTTTGTATACTTTTTCAATTATTCATATATAAATTATTGAAATATTAAAAAATAAATAAAGAAAGTGTCTTATGGGTAACTCTTTAAACAACACAGACTTTGATTTAACAATTTCATAGCTTTGTCTTTCGATGTAAAGTATATCATATGCGATCATAAAATATATTATATAAAATGAAGTTGATGAAAAATAAATCATTCGACATATCAATATTTTCCACGCGATATAAAGTAGTTTCTTCATTTCAACTATAAATTAGTATAAAATTAAACTTACGTTTCTATTAAAATCTAATTTAAAAATTATCATTAACAATTTATAGGCTTTTTAAAAGGAAAAATCATTTTATAATTAATTTACAGAAATGATAGTAATGGTCGGTCAGTAGAGTGATCAAAATAGTTTTGAAATAAAAATTCAAAGTCATCATTATGTTGTTTCATGTAAAATTAAGTTAGTGGAAGCTGGATAAAGGAGAGTGATAAGGAAGGAAGTGAGGAGAATTAAGAGTGGGAAGTTAAGTGAACAAGGCAATAAGGATAAGTATTTAAGAGCCTCATAAATAAATCATTTGAATGTGAACAAGTTGAAACGAACAAATTAGGGAAACAAATGAAGCATAGTAGTGCAAAAGAAGAATGTGGATGCGCTTATGCAGAAAGTAAGAATGTTAACAATTAGTGGTCGGAATAAAAGGTGAAGCAAGCGGTTTTAAAGTAAAAAAAGAAGCTTGGTTGAATGTAGTAAAAGCCAATGATGAGGTTTCAAAAGAAAGGTATTTGGAATTATATAAGGAGGAAAAAGGAATACTAAAAGATGCATACGTAGGAGGAAAAAAAGAGGTAAATGAACAGTTTGGAAGGAGGATGAATGGGGACTTACAAGGGAATAGGAAGCTCTTCTGGAAAGAAGCGCGAAAGGTAAGAATGAGAATAAAGGGAATCTGCTTAGAATAATGAATAGGGATGGTGCTTTCGTAACTGTTGAAATGGATGTGGGGTAAGCGTGGAAGAACTGCTTGAAAATATCCCATATCTTCGTGATATGAAAGTGGTGTGTGTGTGGGTATGATGGTGCAGAAGGAATAGGTATTTTGGGGATGAGGTCATTAGTAAGGAGGAGGTATTGGGTAGAGTGAGAAAGTTGAAGAATGGTAAATCTGCAGTATAGATGAAATTACTGGAGAAATGATCAAGAACGAAGGCGAGATGGTGATTGATTGGATTTGGAAGTTGTGTAACAAAGCGTTTATGGAGGGTATAGTTCCGAGGATTGGAGGAGAGCAGTAATAGTACCCTTATATAAGGGTAAGAGGATAAGGGTAACTGTAGGAATTATAGGGGAATTAATTTATTGAGTGTTGTAGGGAAGATATATACTGGTATTTTGCGAAAGAATACGTCAATTTACTGAAGGACTGATTGGTGAAGAACAAGGTGCGTTTAGAAGTGGTAGAGGATGTATGGATCAACTCTTTACATTTAAACAAATGATTGAAAATGAAGAAGAAGAATAAATTGTATTTAGGTTTTATAGATTTGTAGACGTATAGTAGGATTATTGAGGAGAAGCTCTCTGCGGGTGTTAATGGTGCTATATGGTGTTGGTGGTGAGGCTTTTGAAAGGAATCAAAAGTATGTTTGACGATAGTGAAGAGTGTGTAAGAATAAATAGAGTCGAAAGTGATTGGTTTAAAATTAATAGGGGAGTGAGGCAGGGATGTGTTATGTCTCCTTGGTTATTCAATTTGTATATGGTTGGGGTTATGAAAGAATTAGAGGTGGGGTGGAAGGAGATGGTGTTAGAATGATGGAGAATGGAAGA
Organism: Trachelipus rathkii; assembly: GCA_015478945.1. Lineage (NCBI taxonomy): Eukaryota > Metazoa > Arthropoda > Malacostraca > Isopoda > Trachelipodidae > Trachelipus > Trachelipus rathkii. Next base: position 3,034 of record JABUQX010051273.1, read on the forward strand.
GAGTGGATGGTTCCCTACCTATTATATGCGGATGATTTGGTTTTGTGTGGTGAATCTGAAGAAAGAGTTTGAGAGGATTGGTAGAGAGATTTGGCAGGGTGTGTAAAAGGAGGGGTTTAAAAGTAAAGGTAGATAAGGGTAAGGTTATGGTTGTGAGTGAGGGCAGTCCCCGGTGTGAAGTTATGCTAGATGGTGAGCAGCTGGAACAAGGGTCCGAGTTTAAATATTTAAGATATATTTTGGATGAAAAGGAAAAGGATGATACAAGTGTTGTACTAAAGTTGTGAATTTCAGGAAGGTAGCTGGTGAAATTAAATCCTTGGTGGACGTAAAGACAGGGACTCAGTCTTGAGTGCGCTAGGGTCTTACATGAGGGTATGCTGGTACCTGTGTTAATGTATAGTAGTGAGACTATGGTCTGGAATAAGGGGTATGGATCTAATAAAATACAATAGACAATCGATGTTAGGTGTGAGAAGAATTAATAAAATGTGGAATGAACGTATAAAAGAGTTGTGTTGTGTGAAGAAAGGGGTAAATGAGAAAATAAATGAAAGTACGTTGAGGAAGGATGGATGATAGTCGGTTGGTTAAGCGGATGTATGGTGGTGAGTATGCTGGGAGACCGAAGAAAAAGTGGATTGAGTCAGTAAAGGAATGCCTGGAGGAAGCTAGGACATAATTGTCGACATGTAAAATGGTCGACAGGTCAAATAGTCGACAAAAAGTTGTCGACCCAAATGCTGTCGACCCAAATGCTGTCTACAATTTTGACATTTTTTAAAAAAATGTGTCGACAATTTTGACAGTAATTTTTTTTTTACTATATCGTTAATATATATATATTGATAATTCATATTGACGCATAATTTTTTTTTTTTTTAAACTAAGAATACCCCAGGGTATACCGCCCCGATGGCAAGATTCGGGGGTCTCGGCCCTTCGAACTACGGGGTACGACTAATTCCCCCCTCCGGGAGGGTCTCAGAACCCCCGCTCTTTGGTATTTGGGTGTCATGGGGGTTCCTCCGCCCCTTTGGGGTATGGAAATCGTCCCCCTTCTGTTCCCCGTCGGCTCGAGCCCCTATTTTGCCGTATATATATATATATATATATATATATATATAACAACATATATATACCCTCCTCTCATATATCATATATATATATATATATACACCTATCTTTATATCATCGACGTTTTTGACACCTTCTGAAAATTTATTTAATGATTAATCGATCGATTAATTATCGATTATTTAATCGATATTATTTAATCGATTATTTAATGTGTCGACGATTTGGACACATTATGAGAAAATGTTGTCGACCCAAATGCTGTCGACCCAAATGCTGTCGACCAAAATCCTGTCGACCAAAATGATGTCGACGTTTTTGACACCACCTGAAAATTCTGAAATTTGCGTGTCGACCATTTTTCCCTGTCGAGAATTATGTACAGTTCCCGCCTGGAGGAGAAAATGTGGTTGAGGCGAGAAGAAAGGTGCATAATAGGAGTAAATGGTGGGGTTTTCTGAGAAGGTATGGTTGTGGACCTCCTGGGCCAAGGGATAAATCCTACATTGACGAGATGCCATAGTGATGGTCCGTCACGGTCCCTTGAAGCTCTAGGGTTGATTTTCTGACTGCGATGAGTTCTCACTAAAAGGTATATATATAGGGGGCGGTAAGGCTGGGCTTTCTGATTTACATCATTTCTGTTTTACCACTACTTTTCTGTTTCGAGTACATGCTACGCACCTTAGGAGAAGAAGGTGGGTGATGATGATTATATATATATATATATATATATATATATATATATATATATATATCTATCTTATATATATATATATATATATATATATCTCTCTACTATATATATATATATATATATATATATATATATATATATATATATATATATATATATATATATATATATATATAGGACCTGTTATGTTTAAGACTCCGTCTGTTTATTTTTATATATTTCTAGTATATGATCCTAAAGTCAATTTAAGGGTGAAAGGATTCAAAAATATATAGGACCAGTTACGTTTTACGACTCCATCAGTTTTATTTTTATTTTATTTTTTAACTAAAGAATACCAAAGGGTATACCGCAAAGATGGCAGGGGTTGGGGTCTCTCGGCCTTCGGGAACGACAGGGTAGGTTCTTCCCCCACTCCGGGGAGGTCGGAACCCCGCTCTTTGGTATTTGGGTGTGCGGGGGTTCCCTCCGCCCACCCTACGGGGTATGGAAAACGTCCCCCCTCTGTCCCTCCTCATTAACCCTAATTTTTTTAAATTTTTTTTATTATTTTCTTTTGTAATTTTTATAAAATTTTACACTGATTCCAAATATGTAGTGGTTTTCTGTAAGTGTCGTACTTTTTCAGATATTTCATATATGAAAAAATTTTTTTTTTTTGTTTTTATTTTGTAATAAGCTTTATACGCTGATCTCAAATATGTTTTTCTTAAGTGTCGTACTTTTGAGATATTTCATTTTTAAATTTTATTGATATAATGTGATTTTTTTTTTAAATATTATTAAATATTTCGAACTTTGAATCATGTAAATCACCACGAAATTCATTATTAGTATCATATACTAGCAATATGTTAAACAAAGCAAAAAAAGTAAAAGTTTTTAGTAGAAAAATAACAGAATCTATATATATATATATATATATATATTATATATATATATATATATATATATATATATATATATATATATATATATATATATATATATATATATATATATATATATATATATATATATATATATATATATATATATATATATATAGGCCAGCATTTTCGATTATCCGTCATATGTATCTTAAAAACTTTTAATACTACGGGAATTGGATACATTGCTGGAATGCTGGTCCAATGCTGGTCCAGAAAATGTAAAAAAAAAAATATATATATATCTCAAAAACTACAATAGCTACAGCGAAAGGAATACATTTTTGGAATCCTGGTAAAATTTCACATAAGAAAATGTAAAAATAATAATAATAAAAAAAAAAAAAATTCTTGTTAATAAATAATTAAATATAGTTAGAAGCCTATTTAGATACCTTTTATTAGTTTCTCGATAAAATAATAGACTTTCTATTAAATTTTGCTATATCACACTAGGGGCTCGAGCCGACGGGGAACATAGGGGACGTTTTTCCATACCCCGTAGAGAGGGGCGGGAGGAACCCCACGACACCCAAATCTAGGCGGGGTTCAGGCCTCAGAAGAAGATAGTCCTACCGTAGTTGAAACAAGAACCGGCTCCATCCGGTGCCGGTATACCCTTGGGGTATTCTTTAGTAAAAAAAAAAGCAAAATTTAATAGAGAGTCTATTTATTTTATCAGTAATAAAGCTAAATAGGCCTTCTATCATATTACTATATTTATTAACAATAATTTTTATTATTATTATTTTTACATTTCTTATGTGTTCTGGAGATTCCAAAAATCTTCCTTTAAACTGTAATATCTGTGAATTTTGAATATATTTTTTTTTTTTTTTTTACATTTTCGGGACCGGCATTGATTAGAACTATAATATATTCATTATATAACGTGTAGTTTTAAGATACATGGATAATCGAAAATGCTGACTATATATATCATACCATATATATATATATATATATATATATATATATATATATATATATATATATATATATATATATATATATATCTATATATAACATATATAACATATATATGCTATATATATATATATATATATATATATATATATATATATATATATATATATATATAACATATATATATATATATATATATATATATATATATATATATATATATATATATATATATATATATATAATATATATATATATATATATATATATATATATATATATATATATATATATATATATATATATATATATAAAAAAAATATATTTATAAATAAATATATTTTTATATCTATATCTTTTTTTTTGAAATAATAATATATATATATATATATATAACTATATATATATATATAATAACTATATATATATATATATATATATATATATATATATATATATATATATATATATATATATATAAGAGTAATTCAAAAATAATTAAGGGGAAAAAGTTCTGTTTTAATTACTTTAACAGCACCACTAAAACGTCCAGAGAAGTGTTGCCACATTTTTGAATAATAATAATAATAAAAAGGATGATGGAAAGGAAGAAAGAAAAAAAAAAACAAGAAAAAAACGAAAAAATGATTTAAAAAGTGTTGCCAGATAATGAGTAAAGTTTTTAATGCTGCTTCTAATTAGAAAGAGGGGTTATGGGGGTGCCAGTTTTAATTTTTTTTTATTATTATTATTTTTAATAAAATTAATATTTCTTAATTTTACATAAATGTCTTTTTTTTCACTAATATTAAAAGTATTTTTTTTTTAGCAGACTAATTTGAGCAATTTCACTTATAGCCAAATTATACAAATTGAAGTTAATTATGAATATGAGTTCGGTTATTTGAGCGGAGGAATATTTTTGCATATGTGTGCGCAGGAATATAGAGGAATATATTTTTGCATATGTCCGTTAGTGTGAACATACGTGTTATAATTCGGAGACCATTGTCATATTAAAGATATAATTAAAATTATAGTACTTCAATACAATATTTTTAGGACAATCTTGTGTGTGTATGTTTGCGAGTGTACTTTTCGCTGGAAAAGTTCCCTCCAAAAAATAAAACACATTTAATATGGCTTCGTACGTAGCAAAAGTTTATTTTTATCACAAATATTTTTATTTATCGTGGTAAAAAGAAATTGAAGGAAAATGCCTACTACTTTTTATAATTATTATTTAATTACGTTATGTTCGAAAATACCATAAAGAGGACGATGCCAAATAAATAGGAATTTAGGAATGTTTGTTATGAGCCAATCATTACGTTGCTTATATTTTGGAGTAAGGCAAATGAAGACGTGGTTTTCTTTCGAAAACAGCCGTTGGAAATTTTGAATTTTAAAGAGCATACCAGCAATTTGCTCAATTATTTCCCTATTTATGTGACCTAGTGTATGTTAATATATTTATACTGTGCCATTGTTAATAAAAGTACTATAGAATCAGAGTAAACGCGGATTTAGTAATCCGTGGTTTAATATGATTTGAAAATATTAAAAGAATCTTTAGAAACTAATAGTTCATAAGTTTCAAATTGCATGTCAGAACAAGTAAAATCGTGAAACCTTCCCTCCCCAACGTGTTCAGTATATACTGTATTGTTCATCTCTACATTCATTCAGATAGCCCAATACTCCAACCATTATACGCTGTTAAACGGTTAAAATTTGTTTTATCTCGTAATGGTCATACTGGGTACCGATTTTTTAAAGGTTAGTGGTATAAAACAAGAATTTGGCAGTTGAGAGCAAAGAGCCAAACATTATATAGCAACAATAAGATCCAACAAATTAAAAGATCTGGGATGGAAGAGAGCTGTTAAGTCCCCATTATCGTATTATAAATCCACCTGCGTAATTGGCTATATGTTATAACGTTATAGGTAGACTAAGAGGAAAATGTGGGGATATTACTATTTTCATTTGCTTGTGTTTTTAGCGAGATTTAAGATTTCACCCTAAAAACAAGTTAAAGGGTAACCATATTTTGCATCTGATGGTGAAACCAATGTATCTAGACCATTGCTAGCCTTCAGCGTTTTCTGTCATCAATGTTACTACTGCTTTGCCACTCCATCGTCCATTGAAGATTGAGCTTAACGTCAGATACCCTTCATAAAGGAGAGCGCACAAGCATAGTATGTATTTTACTAAATGTTGGTACCGTTTTACTGTGCGTAATTTATCATAAGTATGAAAATAAATAAAAGAATAACATATTTAAGGTTCGCTACTATCCGCAGTAGGTCTTGGTACGGTCAAATCGTTCACGAATCCGAAATATGACTTACCAAAAATATGTCATTAAAAAAAAAAATAAAGTTTTCCTATTTTCTTTCATTTTCAACAGCCCTGACTAAATATACATATGGAAAAATTATATGAAAATATGCCAGATTTGCTAGAGAATGCTGCGAAAAGGCAACAGTATTTTTCCACAGGAAGGTGAATGTGGCATCTTTCAATGATTGCTATTTGTTTGCTTAAAATTAGGGCGGTTTAAAATAAGAATTTTTTTTTTTTTATCTTTGTTGACTCGTTGTCGTTCTGACTCTTCAATTAATTTGCCCATCTCTAGTACGTATCATTCGCGGATAATAGGATCTACTGTATACTATCGAATATCAAAATGCTTACAAACCAAACATCTACATTGAACATTATTATAAAAGTCAAGACACCAACGTCAGTGAATTTTTTTTAGCTCTTTCGGCCCTCGGATTCAAAGTAGTTTACTTAAGCCAATCAAAGAACTTCACATTTCTGAAATAAACATTAGACATTAGATCTTTGTCTTGTCTCGAAGGAATCCCCCCCTTTCCCTCCTCACAGCTCTTGTGAACTTCTCCGTAAACTATTTCTCTAAGAGTGACAAAGACAACACTCAACTTACGTCAAGGCTTTAATTATGTATGCATGTCAACCCACACCACATGTGTGGGTGAGGATGGTCTCCCCTACAGAAAACTCCAAAATTCAATACGAGATTCAGGAGTAAGTTCGTCTGTAAAGCCCTTCAATATTCCAAAGTATCACCAATGTTGAATAATCGTCAACATTTCAAGCTGCACTTATCAAGCCAATTTCCTATTAATGATTGGCGTTGCGTCATAGCTATCCCACTATGCTTATCATACAATAAAGGAGTCTTCCGATTTGGAGATTTGAAAGAGACCTTAAATAATAAGGTAACCATCTTAACAAAGATACTAAGGCACGCCACCCTTATTCATATTTCTTGGCAATTCATTGTACTTGTAAAGCAAATCCAATTTACCTATGTCACTACAATCTCAAGCGCCCAAACCTAGCTCTGATTTGATTTAGAAACAGGCCCAGCGTGTAACACTCAAATTCCTCGGCAATAATAGGCTAAAATCCTTTTAAATTATTCAAGTGTCATTGCAAACCAATTATTATTTTTCTTAACTTTTTAATAAAATACTTCAAGTACCCATATCAGGCTTTGAAAGAGTTAATAAATCCTCCTAGGTCATAGCGAACAAATAAGAATTATAATCTTATTTGAATTAATCTGAAATTGCAAATTAGTTCAGGATGAAGATTATAAAATAAATTTCAAGTGTTCATTACCATTAAGAAATATCAGGATACCAGGTAAACAATTCAATAATATACAATAATACTAGCTATGTGCAATTTATTCATTTGTGAAAAGAACACAGGAGTAAGTAAGGAGATTGCATAGCTATTGTAACGGTAGGAAACTTACTCTCTTGAATTTCCACAGTAGGGTCTCAAAACAGGAGGTAAGACAGCTAAGCTTTCCATATTAGCAAAAGTAGTCCCAAATCACTTTCGTAGTTTCAAATGAAACAATTCGTTCTAAATATTAATGAAGTTACATTCGTAATAAGATGCAAGTCACCTGAATATATTCGGTGCTATGTGAGACATTTGACAATTCGTTCTAAATATTAATGAAGTTACATTCGTAATAAGGTACAAGTCACCTGAATATATTCGGTGCTATGTGAGACATTTGACTTGAAATTTGTAGGTGTGAGTATTTTTTAGGACCATCAACTAACTAACTAGACAAACTCAAATCATACGCAATAATTAACCCTGTGTGACAGCGCAGTTATGCGCTGTTATATCATTTTGTACAATGTATATATGCTGCAATTTCGTGCTAATTTGTATTGTGCAGTTATGCTACTATTTTGTACCATTTTGTAGAGTCTTTATGCCATTAAACTGTACCATTATGTACAGAGCAGTTATGATACTATGTGGCACCATTTTCTATAGTTCAACTATATTACCATTTTATATAGTGTAGTTGTGATACCATTTTGAACAAAATTTTTCTTCCATTTTGTATAGTGCAAATATGTTAACATTTGGTACGGCGCAATTGTTACCATATTGTAAAACGCATTTATGTGACCAATATCAACCATTTGGTACACAGCAGTTAGGCTACCATGTTGTAAAGCGCAGTTATGCAACCATTTGGAACAACGCATCTATGCTATCATTTTGTACAGCTCAGTTAAGCTACTATTTTGTACACCGCAGTCATGTTACCATTTTGCACAACGTAGTTATGAACTATTTTATTCCTGGTAGTTACACTACCATTCTGCAAAGGGAAGTTACTCTACAATTTTATGAAGCGCAGTTATGTTAGCATTATGTAAAACGCAGTTATGAACTATTATGAGCGCCGCATTTATGCTACCATTTTGTAAAGCGAATTCTTGCTACCATTTTGTAAAGCGAATTCTTGCTACCCTTTTGCACAGCGCACCATTGCTACCATCGTGTATAATTTTATACCGTAATTCTATTCTGAATGTATCGTCATAATCCCTTTTTCTCTTCCACTTTTTTGCGAAGAGTGAAAACAAGAGAATCGTTTTAAGGGAACAGAATTTAAGAGTATTAAACGACTGGTATAAATGAATAATGATGGGCCATTTGCAACAATTTTCATATTATTACCTACACATACAGACACAGACACACACACACACACACACACACACACACATATATATATAATATATAATATTATAATATATATATAATAAATATATATATATATATATATATATAATATATTATATATTATATATATATATATATATATATATATAAAATGATTTGGAGAAAGAAAAACGTAAAAAAATGTGGAAATAACCATGAAAAAAGTTATGAACTGAAACATGGACAATAGCAAAGAATTGCAGAGTTTTGTCGCCCGTACACCCGACACCGTGAGCATTGAAAATAAACAAAAATAAGAAGCATCTGTCACTAAATATTTCTTTTGTAAAGAAAAGGATTAAATTTGTTATGTTACTAAATATTCAAAACTGTACAAGATAAATTTTATTTTAGAGGTCATCTGTATGGAACGTTAAATCATCTGGATTTTATAATATATATATATATAGAGTATTAATAAATATATATATATAATATTATATATATATATATATATATATTATATATATATATATATATATATATTATATATAATATATTATATATAATATAATTAAATATAATATTTTATGATAATTATAATATAATTAGAATATAATTTAATACATTATAATTAATTATATTATAATATTAATTAAATTATATATAAATATATTATAATATATTATATCTATAATAATGAAATGATGATAATAATCTTTAGTATTAAAACATTAAACTACATAATAAAAATAAGTCCTAATGTCTAACTAACAAAGTAATAATAAACATTAAAATCGAAACTCTGCTCATCCTAAGAAGAATATGTTTTACAAGATTTAAAGTGTTATTTGATGAAATCCTAGATGGCTCGAGTAAGGGGATTCTACACAGACACACACACTCTCGTCACTGGTCACGAGCGAAATCATACTTGATAAAGTTTCTAATATAGATATAAATAATTAAGATATTCAATATAAATTAATCATCATCTATGTAGCCGTATTCGACTTTGCTGTTTTACGACTAATGTCAGGTGAGATTTTTTTTTTTTTTTTTTTTTTTTTTTTTTTTTAATATAATGCTACTATATGATACTACGAATGAATTTTAGTGGCGAAATAAAACATTTTAAAGTACAAAAAAAGTTTAAATACTTTTTTAAAAATTACAGAAAACCGTTTAAAAATTTGAAATCGACGTATAAAGTTTATTTACAAATAAATGTAAAAAAAACAAGAAAAATGAATTTGTAGTAGTTAGTCATGACAGCAAACTTGGATTAGATATCGGAATTCTGTGTAATAAGCTATTATAAAAATGTAAAAAAAATAAATAGTGGGCCTCGTGGAGGGGAGGGGGCGGAGGACCCCCGCGACACCAAATTGCCAAAGAGCGGGTTCCGTTGAGACCTCCTCGAGGGAGGAAGTTAGTCCTCCCTGTCGTTCCTGGAAGGCCGAGAGATCCCGACTAATTCCATCTTTTGCGGTTTACCCTTGGGTATTCCTTTTAGTAAAAAAAAAAGAAAATTAAAACTGGACCAGAGTCGTAAAAAACTAAAAGGTCCATATTTTTGAATCATGTCGTTACCACTTAAATTAATCATCCAGATCAATACTAGAAATATATTTAAAAAAACAAAAAAAAACAAATCTAAAACTGACGGAGTGAAAAACAGAATAAAATCCATCTATAATTTTTCATTTTATATTTATTTGACTGCTATTCTATTTTTAACAGTTAAACTAATTCCCTACAAAAAAGAAAAAAACGTATAAAGATTAATATTGCTTTTAAAAATATGAAAGTCTCATTCAACTTAAAAACCTCTTCAGCCCACTGTTGAATTTTTTATACATTAACTTGATTAGAATTTTAGACCTATACCTATTAGCATAAGGACATTTTTGCATCAAATTGACTCAGAAAGAGCAAACAAAGCTGAATGTACCTTAAACGTAAAAATCACGCCTTGCAGTTGACTTCCTGGGCCTGATGACAGACGTGGTTGTCTTATATCGCTGATGCATTTTCGCTATTTTGTCCAGTAGGTTTTTTTTAATTTTAACTATTATTATTTCTATCTTAAGCAAATTTTCTTTCAAAAAGCATATATTTGACTTTATATGTATAAAAAAAACAATGTGCATAATTAAATAAATCAGCAAGGGAGCTGGTAAAAAGTGGCTTTATTGGGTTCTGTTCTGAGTCAGCGTTTATTTCTAAAATCCAGAAAGATCATTGCATTTTCAGTGGAGAAGGAAATTTTTCATATGGCAGTGAATATATTTTGCACGATTCTGAGATAAAATAAAGATTAATAGGGGGAATTATTGATGTGCAATGTTCGAATTTGATTTTTATGTCTAATTTATCTAAGAAGAAAACACGTAATCAATCGAAGTTAAGAGAAAGAGTTTTAATTAATATCGATTGGTGACCATATATAATAATATTGTGATTAATCAATATTTTTTTCGATATAATCGAAAAAGCATTTTATAAATCAATTTTCTCTTTTTACCGTGTAATAATGTAATGGAAGATATTTTTTTAGTTTGTGTTTACAAAAACAAACAAAAATCATTTTAAACAAAAAATATGTTAGATGTTACAATGGAAGTATTATTTAAGCTCTCTTGTAATGGTTCAATTCAATTTCAATATAGGAAGGATAGAATAGGGAGAAAGTTTTTAAAAGTAAGATATCCAAAATCTAAGTTGGAACTGCATACACAACTTTCTTACAGTTGTTCCTAATGGTCTGATTTAGAGAGAGTGTATGAAAGATCAATTTTTTCCGATCTAGTAGAAAACTTTCATAGCTTCTGTAATAAAAAAGAGAGATCATAGCCTAGTAGTATTTCTTTATCTTTGGTAAGGATGTAATTAGATAAGTTAATAATTTTATCTGAAGAAGAGTTTTTGATCCATGAACTGTTGTAAAATATATGGTTGAATTTCTGTTCCAGCATTAAGTTTTTTGATAATACAGCAGTATTTTTATGATTATGCACCTGGTTGAGTAGGTTAGTAAAATCCAGGCGCATAATCATAAAAATACTGCTGTATTATGAAAAAAATTAATGCTGGAACAGAAATTCAACCATATATTTTACAACAGTTCATGGACCAAAATCTCTTCTTCAGATAAAATTATTAACTTATCTAATTACATTCTTACCAAAGATGAAGAAATACTACTAGGCTATGGTCTCTCTTTTTCATTACAGAAACCTGACCCTCTACTTCAATTTTGCACGGATTTCGAACTATGGAAGAACCGGAACCTCTAATTCTACGTTTAATCATGATTTTATCAAAGGATTATAAATTGATGGAATTATCACCTCTACGCATCGAAATACTACCCCTAAAAAATTCCAAGATGCTATCACCTCATTAAAAAATAATCAAGATATTATAGTCACCCGTTCGGATAAAGATTAAAATTTAGTAATTATCAACAAAATTGATTATATCTCAAAATGGGAATATGTTTTTAATGATAACATCAAAATACTCTTAAAAACTCCCACAACATGTTCAACCAAAAACTTAAACACATCACTAAAGATTTTCCAACCTTCTCACTGACTTAAAACCTAGCCTCCCTCGTCTCTCACAATTCTATGGCATCCCAAAAATTCATAAACAAAATAACCCTGTACGACCTATCATCTCCAACACAAACTCTGTAGCTTACAAATTATCTTCTTGGTTGTCTAAACAGCTCAAGCCTTTACTTGGACATATCTCTCCCTCTCATCTAAAAAACACTGATGATTTTATCCAAAAAACACAACACATAACACCTCATAACAACCACATCCTCAGTTTCGATGTTACCTCTCTATTTACCTCCGTGCCCGTCCCATTCACCATCTCTTTATTAGAAAGGTATTTTAACGAAAACACCTATACCCTAGAATACCCTTTCCCTTTCCTTAAACAATTAATACTCCTCACTCTTGAACATAATTTCTTCCATTTCAATAATCTACATTACAAACAAAACTCAGGCCTAAGCATGGGCTCTCCCCTTTCCCCTATTCTCAGTAAAGTTTTAGATTGATAGACATTTCTTCAATCAATGTAACGTGTTTTATACACACACCACATGGCTTCGCTATGCGGATGATATTTTTATCTCCAATCTTAACATTAACAGCCATCTATCATACTAACTTCAATTAACTCACATCATCCCAACATAAATTTTTCACATGTGAGAGCTCACCAACAACAAAAACTTACCTATTTTCTAAATGACACCAACCTCTTATGCCTTTTACACTTTGGATATTTAAAATTATATAACAAGTTTCCCAAGGTGTCTGCTTTAATAACAGGGCGGAGATTATCCGTGATAGAGGACATATCTTAACGTCTTCCTTCTAGAGATCTTCATCGTTTTCTGGCCACTGAACTGCTCCATTCCCAAACACACATATCATAGCGGTGTTTTAACGCTCTTTTCACGCTGTCGTGTAGATGAGCAGAGAGAAAGTGTCGTCTGACTCTCGAGCTATATCTATTGCCTATAACACTTAGATTAAAAGACTATAATTTTTTACTACAAGAGAACTTGTATTATGTAAGTCCAACCAACACCGTCCTCTTAGAACGAATATCTGGTACAAAACATATCGCAAATATAATTGAAATATGTTAATAAATAAATATCAAATCTACTGCAAAATACAGCACAAACAGAATTATATCAGCACCTAGATTAATGCTCCGCAATTTATTTTAGTCTATTATGTGTGAGAGTTTATCTGCAGACTCGTACCTCTATTAACTAAGATCCACCAATACATTGATTTTATTAGTTAGCTTTTTTATCAATTAAATTCTACTCATCACATAGAGAGTAAATAAACGTTACCGCCGTGCTACCTACCCAGAGACAGCCCGCTTTATAGCTCCAGGGCGCTACTCAAGAAATTAGGCAGGAGTAACAGAATGTGCAGGTGCGTACAAAATACCTCCTGTCCTTATAGTGGACGATCATCGAGAAGATCAGGGGTTGCTTCTTTCCACAGGGTGTCTGGCTGCACAGAGTGCGGCACTTTTTCAAGCTGTCGATTTCAAACGTTCTCATCTTTTCTCTGTACAACTCTCTGATCAAAATACTATTATTAAATTTAATTGGAACCTTATTAATACACGCTTGGGTACATATGACACCTCAGAGACAAGATATTCCTTGGTAAACTATTAGAACCCCTTAATTTCAGTTATAACAACGAGATCTGATTACAGTTGGGAATAAATTATAAACTACATAGGTATGCGTGATCTTATTTAGTTTTATCAGGGCATGCGCCGACGCGCTCATGTGAGTAACTTCATCCTCACTACCGCCAAGACACATGCTCGCGAGTATTAATATTCTCGTCAATCGACCATTCTTGCAATAAGAGAGAGTGATATACCCTAATGTATATATATATATCTCATATGTTTCTAGGCAGACATTGGAGCATATTCACATCATTTAAAATGTAATTTTGACCATGTCTAGAATGGCCCAAAATATTCTTTAGAACGCACTCCAACATTACTAAAGAAATAAAACAACTTTGATACACCTTGCGCTGTGTAGTTATTATGAGTTGATCGTTATCTTTTGAGATATATGATAAGAAAGTTCAGCTTAGGACACACGTTATGATCAACTGATCGGATACATTTTTATCATTTTAAAACCTTTTTTATATACACAGTTTTACAAATTCATTAATTAATTATAATATTATTTCTATTTATCTACAGTTCATTACAATTTCTAATATATAGATCACTTCGGAAGATAGGATCATAGTAAAATACTGAAAGTCTCTCTAACGCTCATCTAGAGACTATGAGGACATTTATTATAATGTAACAATTTTTAATATACCTATTATAATAAACTTTAATTAATTTGTACTAGTATTTCATGTATAAGAGTCAAGATACCATTTACCTATTTAGCGGTATAAACGGAGTCTAGAATTTTAGTGGGATATGTATATTATTAATATTAGTTGACTAGCCTTATGGTTTAATATACAGATATAATATATACTAATAATATATAGTATATATATAGAAGCTGAGCTGACGTTATACTCAGTATTATTAGACCATTTTATACTACTCGTGTCTCTCTCTCTTCTATCTCTTATCTCACTCTCTCCTCCGTAGTATTAAGAATCATCAACTCTGAGTCTCAATCGTTCTATATATATATTAATATAACTAATATACTATATTACATTATTATATATACTATTATCATATTATATTTATATAATTATAATAAGATATTTAGTGTTAATTTTAATATTAATACCATTAATATATTATATAATATATAAAAGTATATTATAGCATAATCGAGATATAGTTATTAGTGAGTTATAGGTTGCACATATATGTAATAGTATAGTATATATATGTGATAATATATAATATTATATATAATATAGAGTATATATATATAGTTGAAAATGACTGGTATTTGTTTAAAGACTTAGAGTTCAGTTTTTAGGTAATTTTTTTGTTTTTTTATTTCTTAAAAACAAGATGCGAGTGGTTATTTTACAAGAATGATAATTGACTTTTCAGTGGTGATTAGTGACTATGATTCTATAAAGTTTCAAATATTATTTAAATAATTATTTGAAAAAAATAGCTATCAATTTATATCGATTAAAAATTTCTAAACAATGAAATAATCGGAGATCAAGTTACGAAACTTGACAGAAAAAACTCAATTCGAGCTAATATTATTATGTAAATTCAGCTGCATAAAGCTTTATTTAATTAAATAATAAATGTTAAAAAAATATATTATAATATATATATATATATATTATTTATAGTATTATAAATATAACTATATATAATATTTTTTCGTAAATGAAATTAGTTGCTCGAAAAGTACTGACACTTACAGAAACAATTACATATTGGAATCAGCGTATAAAGCTTATTATCAGAATGTAAAAAAACTAATAATAAAAAAATGAAAAAAAATACAAATAAATATATAAATTATAGGGGCTCGTAGACCGCTATTAGCGGGTGGAACACGTTAAATGGGGTGAGACGATATTTATCCTCATACGTTTCGATACGGTGGAGGGGCTTAGTGAAAACTACTACTACTTATGCAACATACTCCCAAAATTAACTAAAATGAAAGTGCGGAGGGTTACGGAACTCACTCACTAGATGAGGGTGAGGATAATTTAGTGATTTCCACTTAATATTACCCTTGTATCTAGTTTACTTATACCCCGGTAACAAGCCGAACATCCACGACTTATTACTGCTTATCTTTTTGCGGTGATTACGATCCGTATTACTATATGGATATCTTAGTTATAAGTTATAAATTACTAAAATAAGTAAAAAATAAAAAATATATTAGCTAAAAGCAACTTCGACTTTTAATTATGACTGCATTTTAATAGTATTTCTATTTATTGAATTCAATATTCCGTTCAACTAAATTGATCTATATATATATATATATATATATTAATATATATATATCCTTTAAGATAGTTTGATCTCGTATAGGTAATCATATACTTAGAAATTAGTATTATAAAAATAATAAGAAAGAAAATCTGTGAGTGTGTGATATATATTAATGTAATTATCTTTGAGAGAGCCTAGAGCGGGCGTACTGCTGTACCTGCGCATGCAGGATTGCAAGCATGCGGAGTG
>JABUQX010051274.1:0-5000 GCA_015478945.1 Trachelipus rathkii
CCACTAACAATGTACAGGAACTGCTAGACAGTTTTCATCCTCATGGATGTAGAATGAGTATAATGTTGCACTACTTACATTCTACTAAGAAATTCCGGATCAAACCTAGGCGATGTTAGTGATGAGTAGGGTGAACTTTTCCATCAAGATCTAAAGTTCATGAAGGACGTTACCAGGGCAAGTGGGATCAATATGATGGCCGACTATTGTTGGAGTTATGGAGGGATATTCAGACGCTATGCACAAGTAGATCGTCTACGAAGAGAAAGTTACTACTATCGTAGGTATGTTTTACATTAACTAAACCCATTCCTTCTATTACATTCATTGTTGTCCCATATTCTCTTTATTCATAGTTGTATTATATGTTTAACATATATCTATCTAAGACATGTATCATATCAATGAGATTTGTTTCTCTCCCTTCATATATCCAATATATATATATATATATATATATATATATATATATATATATATATAATATATATATATAAATATATAATATAATATATATATATATATATATATATATATATATATAATTATAATATCCTATAATATATAAGACCCTCTTGAAAAACTTGAAAAAGGTAAAAATCATAAAATTTTACAAATCTGTGTTATACACAATATCTCACAAATGCGATGTGATATGCAAAAAACCGATTACATTTTTGGAATCAGCACATCAATAATTCATTGCGAAACCCGTCCAAAGAAATTTATGTTACAGTGTTATATACAACAGTAATGAAAACACCAAAAAAGTAAAAATAACTATTTCTTACCAAAAGCAAACTATTGACGTTTTAAAAGATAATTAACCATGAAAGATGGAAAAGTTCATGTAAAGAAATAATTAAACTAAACTCATTGAATATTAGCCTAAGGTTAAAAACAGAACATTAGCAGTTCCCATTTTCAGGGAAGGATAACCCTATTTCTTGTGGGCTTCATAAATATTTCCTCCTGTTCTAAATTATTTCTATTAATTTCGACTGATGCCGGTGGAGCTCATGGGTATCTGGATTGCCAGCAAATCCTTTCAAATTCTATAAAACTAATAGCCAAAAGTCCTTTCTATAACAGGGACGAAGCTAGACACGTATTGTCTAAAACAAAAACCTCTAAGATCACTGATCCAAAGAGGCAAACTCTATACCTATTTGTTTATTTTCATTGAGCTATATCCGTATCGTAGCCTTTTAGACTTTATGTACATATAATAAATACACTCGTCATAAAGAATCAGGACTTAATCTTTTTCACTCTCACTTTCTTTTACTTAGATTGACAATTTAACTGCCACAATTTCTTTTAAAACCAATTCATTAATTTAAAGAAGAGAAAAATGGAACCTTAGCTTACAACTCTTCACCACTACGTGAAAATTCAACATCGTCAGCAGAAAGAGTCAATGAGCTAAATCTTTCTCATGCATTTATTCCATATGCTCCTCAGAACGAACCGATATTTTTTTTTACTAATTCATGACTGATTAATGTTGAAAAATTAGCTTGAATCCGCAGATCTAAGAAAGTAGGTAGCTACACACAAAGATTAATCACGAGAAATATAGAAACACGTCTTATTCCTTTTCTATCTTGATTTTAACAATTCCAAGCTCTTCAACGAGATAATCGTTTAATTATCTCAACTGAAGCTTTAGTGCATCTTTAAATATGCCCAAAATTATTTAAAATAGATTTAATTGCTTAAACTGAGAAGGATCACTTGGAGCGCGCTGTTTACTTCACGTTTAATTGGCCTCGTTTAGTGATTGTTGCTCAAATGCTCAAGTAATATGGAATATTTTGCCACTGAAAATCAGTCAACATTTTCTGATTGCATTCAGAGCGTATATGGATAGGGGGAACTTTTTGTTCAAACAATCTTTTTAAGCATATCATAAGTTCTTTTCCAGCGTGTAGAAACGTCTTGATTAATTTATGCTGTTTGACATCCAGCTGCATCTGTAAAGTTTAAAGCTTTGCAGCTGCCGTTGCTGAATGTGAGAAGAGAGGATAATTGCTTCTGCAAGTAAATACAAATAATCTTTACCAGACTTCTGATCATAATATTTGAATGCGTGATTGCATAGTTGCCAACATGTGAAATAAAACATGAAAATTAGATAGGCATGCTAACCTCTCCTTTTTATTACCAGCTACCATGTTTGGTCCATCCTTATCCCGTATCACTAAATGTATTCTATTTTTATAGAATATTGAAAAATGTCAATAGCCCTTATTATAGGACCTGACAAATGACAAAGATTTTTCGCCATATTGGCTACAAAATTTGGCGTATATTTTATTTTTTTGGAAAATAAGCTTTCTAAAATCTTCAATTTTAAACTTGAAATAACTATCCCTTATGTTGACGTAATTTACTGTTTATAAAGCTCAATATTCGGCCCCCGAATAGTTCGGCAAAAAAGCCGAATAATACCGGAATATTCGGTATTGGCACCGAATAGGCGAAACCGAATACTACCGAATTATTCGGCACATCCACCTAATATAGTATATATAATATAATATATATATAGTATAATTATATATATAATATATATTACCTAATATATATACATATATTATATATTATATTATATATATATATATATATACAATATATATAATATTATATATAAAGTATATTATTATATATATTATATTACATATATATATATAGTTAGTTAGTTGGTTAATTAAAACAGAATAATTATTGTTTGAAACAGTATGTATTTTATAGTTTTTAAAATGTAAGATTAATAAACAATAAACTAAAAAAACATAATAAATAATAATAATAATAATAATAATAATAAATAATAAATTAATAATAATAATATAATAATAATAAATAATAAATAGATAATAATATATATAAATAATATAAATAATAATAATAATAAAAAATAATAAAAATAATAATAATTAATAATATATAATAATAATAAATAATAACTAAATAATAAGTAATAATATAATAATAATAATAAAATATAATAATAATAATAATAATAATAATAATTAATAAATAATGATAAAAATAGCCAATAAAAATAAAATTAAACTTAACAATAAAAAACTCAATAATAAATAATAATAACTAATAACTATAAATAATAATAATCAAAAGAATTGCAATAAAAATTAAAAACTAAAAGAAAATAATGATCAGTAAAAATAATAATAATAATAATAATAAAATAATAATAATAATTAATAATAATAATAATAATAATAATAATAATAATAATAATAATAATAATTAATAATCATAATAATAATAATAATATTAATAATTAATAATAATAATAAAATTAATATTAATAACCAATAATAATAATAATAAAAAGATAATAATTAATAATAATAACTTAATAATAATATATAATAATAATCAATAATAATAATAATAATACATAATAATAATAATAATAATAATAATAATAATAATAGTAAGGAATGAATAATAATAATAATGAATAATAATAATTGAAATAATAATAATAATAATATAATAATAATAATAATAATAACCTAATAACTTAATAGTAACTTATGGTTACAAATGAATGATGAAAGTTAACAAGTATTGAATACAATGATGGTAACAATATATTTCTAGTCAGAAAAATCTTTCTATCGCAGAGAAGAGAGTTTTATCTTTATTTTTTTTTTTTTGTCATTTGGGGTTCTGCTCTACTGACGATTTTTAAAAATGTTTTTTTAAAATTTCCAGTTTTTAAACTTAATTTCTGTTAGTATTTCTTAGCTTTTGAAAGGTCTGTTTACCAACTTAAAAACTTGCATAATGTAGGAAAAGGTTTCAGAATGTATGATGAGAGATGGGGACGGATTGTGACGAAAAGTTTCTTATATAACTTTAACGGTAGAAAGATATTTTCAAAATCTTAGAAGGGATGAATACAAGTGTTGAGAGCCTGAGTTTAAAAGAAAGGAGTCGGTTACTGTTGATAAAAACCCTTGTCATATATGAAAAATACAAAACAAGATATTGTCAGAGTCTTCGACAAATTCCGGTCGGCTGGACTGTGAAGAAAAGGTGAACGTGTCAAAACACATGTGTGACGAATAGCAGACAAAAATTAAATAAAAGTTCCTCAGATTCTCTCAAAAAAACAGAAGGGTAAAATACTTGTTTGCAGCACAGAATCTCTTATTTGCTTAGGGCTCTTACCCAAGCACTATATGGTTCCAAAAAGCCAAAACCTGGCATCTCATTTTAGAACCATCTTTAAGGCTAATATAACCCCTACGATCAAACTTTCAAGAAATAATCACTACCCAATTATTAGGAACCATATACATGAATATAACCAATACAGCATAAAAAAAACTACAAATTTGAATTTACAAGATTTCAACCAGTCACTTCAATACTTATCACATCTAACTGTATTGCATATAACAGAACTAAGTTTCGACAAAAAAAATATACAAGATCCACTATTCACAACAATGTCCATGCTTAAAGAAACCTGCGAAATTATTGAATGGACACAGAAGTCTAGTTTTCATTCGACAGATCAATGGAACCAATGAATTCTAGATAGATCACAGTTAATTCAAAGAGGCTTCTGAATCTGGACTAACTTGACGAAACACTATTTCTGATATTAATAATGAGCTATTGTCAAACAGAACGCTAAATGGCGATGGATTCACCACTAAGGGCCCGGCTTTCGCTAATTACATTCTAGTATCTAATGAACAACATGGAGATTAAACAGAAAAAAAATGCCCAACTGAAATATAAACCAAAATTTACATAAAAAGGTATAGATAAAATGGAACTGTTTTTTAAAGTTTATTAAAAATCACTAGTCCAAGTCTCAATTGTTTTAATAATACATCATCAACCACTAACATCCAAATAATGTATTTCACTATGGGAAGGAGATATCAAATAGTATGATACTACCACATTCTAGACGTTAAATAAAACATAAATTTAAATAGATTCCT
>JABUQX010051274.1:10000-52500 GCA_015478945.1 Trachelipus rathkii
TAATATTTACTTACAGCAAAAATGGGAGCCTCACTGTTGGGATGTCGAAAAAAGTAGCTCGGAAAAGTGTCATCTTTGTAGCGATGACCGAACTCTTCCCAAATCTGCATCCTGTTTTTCTGACCGTTGGAAGCTCTCTCCTTGACCACCCTTAAAAATAAAAAAATAAATAGGAGAAAATCAAAAACTTGTTAAATCTCCCAC
Organism: Trachelipus rathkii; assembly: GCA_015478945.1. Lineage (NCBI taxonomy): Eukaryota > Metazoa > Arthropoda > Malacostraca > Isopoda > Trachelipodidae > Trachelipus > Trachelipus rathkii. Next base: position 10,205 of record JABUQX010051274.1, read on the forward strand.
AAAATTTTTCATCTTTCTTCAAAATATTTAAATTAAATCTAACAAAATCTGAAGATTTTAATATTATGGCCTACAAAAGCAAGAACTTTTTACTACATTTTCTTCAATAAACTCATTTGTACGACCTATTAGATAACGGGAAAGCATGGTGAATGTTTTACTGACCATACTCAGAAATTAAAATACTCGTATTTTAGATTTGAGAAGATAAGCACATCTTCAGAAAATGAGAATATTTTGTTTTGGGAAATTGGTGGCAGAACCAAAAAGAATACCCAAATTAAGATATAATGCTCGATATTTTCTTCTGACTTGCTGCAAATTACAGCATTGGCTAGCTCTTAAACGTCGAATTCGAGCATATTTTCTGTGCCTCTATCCGATTGTTTGTTTTTATTTATTTTTTTTTTAATTAACATTTCAAAAATAAATAAAAAATAATCACTTGAAACTAGAATCATAAATTGATATTTATTAAAAACACATCAAGATGAATTTTTGATATTTACTACCAAAACTCAATACCATCCAATGCAATAATTTTTTATCTATTAATTTTTTTTCTTAAATTGAAAAATTACGATAATTTTTTTTTGCTCATCCGATCAATATGATTTTTCACGGCATGTAGTTTTTTTTTTTTTTTTTTTATTTTTAATTTTTAATCATTTTTTGCAAAAATAAACTTTTTCTTTTTTTAAGTCTTCCCCCGTTCCCAGAGGCAAAACGGTTTTGGGAATTCAAAAAATAATCAAAATTTCATATCGATCGAATGAACAGAAAAAAAAAACTTACAATTTTTCATTTTATGATAAAAATTTTCATCTCCCTTTGGGTATTTATTGGTGATAACTTTTATTGAAAGTATTGAAAGTAGATATCAAAATTTCATCTCGATTTGATGTTAGGTGATTTATTCATCTTTGTAAAGTTCAAGTTTCAAGTCATTTCCACAAAGGATCTTTTACTTCTATTTAAAAATGTCAAAATTATGAATTTTCTTCAAATGTTAATAAAAACAAATAAATAAAGTCACAAAAAACTTTCGAAATCTACATTTTTGTATTTACCCAACAGAAAATCAGATGAAATAAGAAAACTATTCCCAAATTTCAATTATTTTGTGTTCTGCCTCCAACTCGACAAAATAAGATTTATTTGTTCTCTCAATTCAGAGAGTTCAAACCATGAGTTCCTCGAATCAAGAGTGGAAATTATTCGAATCCCAGTGCAACAAGACTTTCTCGGAATGAAAAAGATTGAAAGGAATATATAACAAGATTTATGTGCCAAAGAATATTCTATTTTATGTGCTGGCTGTGTCTGCTTTCAGTGATTTGTGATGTTTGAAACTTCTTCTATGGTATATACAACATGCTGCAGGTGTAATGAATGTATTACATCATATATATATATATATATATATATATAATATATTAATATATAATAATATATATATGTATATATATATATATATATATATATATATATATATATATATATATATATACCGATATATAATATAATATATATATATATATATATATAAGATACGGAAAAAATATATATATATATATATTATATTATATAATAATATATTAATATATAATATAATATATATATATAAGTATATATACTATATATATAAGTATATATAAATATAGATATAGTATAAAATATATATATATATATGTGTTATATTTATTTATTATATATATTGTGTTTAGCTTTTGTTCATTCTGAACTTCAATTTGTATACAAAAGAGGAAAAATCAAATACTCAGTTTGATAACTTATTAAAGTTAACGACATTTTGGAAACCTCGGTTTCTATTTTCGAGGATTTAGATTAAAATTAAAAAAAAAAATTAAACATTAGAAACATTATAAAAATTGAAAATTTAAAAAAATTTAGAATCAATTAAAAACTTAAAGATCAGGACAAAATTATTCAAGGTTAAAATTTAAAATAAAAAGAGATTTTCGCAGGCAAGTAAAACTCCTTCCAATAGTATTTAAATAAGAAGATTAGATAAAATAATCTTCAGGAAAAATTTTAAATGCACATATTATTATAGATGATGATAGCACATATAAAAGCTTGTACTCTTCTGGAGGTCCCGTTTGCTCCTTAAATGGATTACCTAAAATTTATAAAGATGAGATCCCTCTCAGAAACTTTCTTGCAGCAGATAACTCTCACAATTACAAGTTGGCAAAGTACTTAGTATCTTTTCTATCTCCTCTCACGATGAACTAATAATATTCTATATAAAATTCTTGTGAAGTTAGAGATATGATTCAAAGTGATTCATTAAATGGCTTTATGGTGAGCTATGATGTTAAATCACTCTTTACAATTGTTCCAATTCCAATATTAATGATGAATTCTTTCCAAATAATAATTTAACTTTTAATTCTTTTGATAGACCAAGACCAACCTTTAAAACAAAATTTTAAACTTTGCGTTTTAGATTTTTTTTTTTTTTTAACAGACCCCATGGGTTCCCCCCCCCCCCTCGCCCCCGGCCTCTTGGATAATATTTTTATATCGAACCTTGAATAAAGTTTTTAAATAATTGACCTGTTTATTTTAAGCCTACTTTTTATCTCAGGTACGTAAATGACACTTCTATTTTTTTTTTATAAGGATAAGCAACATGCAGTAGCAGTTTTTGGAGTTTATTAACATACAGAATAATAATAATTCAAATTTAGCATAGAAATGTGAAAAAGTCAACACTTTGTCGTTTATAGGATAAAAAAAATTTAAGAATTGGGCATAGTTTTTTCACTAATGTTTCAGCCACTGTTCAAATAAACTTAAAATTAGTGCATGCAAAACTCTTATTTAAAGAGAGTATAAAGCTTGCTCGAAATGCAAGTCTTTTCATGAAGAAGATTTAAGCCTCGAGAAATATTTTGGAAAGAATGGTTACCCTGAGCGTGTTTTTTTTTTAAGATTTGTACCTTAAGAAAATATTCTCTATGTTGGAATAACCTCCAAAACTGTCGAATAACACGAGAGCATAAAGAGTTTGGCTAAAGTTTCCATCTTTTAGCTGAAGGAATAGAGAAGAGAAGAGAAGGAACGCCTCCAAGCCAGATGAATCACTCCGAGAGATCTTCAAACCTTCTAAGAATAATCACGACTTTCACGACACAAGAATATTCTAAGAATATGAGTATTAAATATCGAGGAAAGTTTGAGTTGCAAGTTTTCGAAGAAGATTATGTGGAAGATTATGTCGAATAGATACATATATGAAAGAATTGGATCTTAGACGATATTAATAGCAACTATTTTAAAAAAATTTGCACGAAGCTTGCTTTGTGATGGGAACAAATGATATTTGCAACAAAGTTCAAGAGAAAAGATGATAACAATTATTTAAAATATGGGAAAGTTTAAGTTGTGTGTTTTCGAGATGACTTTCAATAAGTTCTTCTCAGGTATCTATCTACTTCCACAAAAGTATTTTCTTTAGGTATTCTCAAGATACTCTGAATTCTCTCTTTTAAAATTACAATTCCACCAGTGTCTTTCGATTGAATCAATACCTTTCTAATCCGTATTCTTCTTATAACTCTTTTCTGCCGTAAAGTTTTATTGAAACAGGATCTTCTTAAATATGAGTCAGATATGTGAGACAGGTCTCTAATGATAGATTTCCAACAAGAGATAGAACCCTTTTGAGAACTAATTGATTTAAATTTATAAATGTTGGCCGTCTTTAGCAGTTGCTATGGGCAACCGGAAAGAAAATGAGAGAGAAAGAGGATAGGGAAGAAAGAAGTTTAGAAATCAAAGTTTTATACCAATCTCTCTCTAAAGTTTCCGATATGCCAAGCACCACAACAAACTATTTACCGAAACACCGAAGAGAAAGGTACCAAGAGACAGCGAAAATGGAATACTCATCAATCATTAGTTCTTTACAAGTCACCATGATGGAAGTAATAAATAAAATTTCATGGATTAAAATACTTCTAAATCTTTCATTTAAGGGTAGATTGTAAAACATTTTAATAAGAGATGTTAAAGTAATAAGACAATATTTAGAGGATTGAGATGAGTAACACCCCCCTCCCCTTTTTTTTAGACACAGTGAGGATGGATACACTCATCTAGCAGGAATAAAAGGTCGAAGTTGGAATGCATAGACAAGAGAGTTTGCCAAGGCAAGATGAAAGCTTGGCAAGACAAGTGTTAAGTTCAGAGAGAGAAGAAACCATATCTTTAGAAGAAACTATAAATAACATTAAGCATAACTGAGTTGGGGAGTGGTGGAAAAGGGGGAATATCAAATGAATCATTTGGAGTAGAATTAAAAGAAAATTTTTGAGCTAAGAGTTCAACTCTAGCAAAGGGTAAAACATCAATGGTGTTATTAGAAGAAATTAACTAGAGGATCAAAAGAGGAAGAAAGAAAATTTGATAATTTCATATTTTTAATAATGTGACAGAAAGGGAAGATAAAGAGAAACCACAAAGATTATTGCATATTCAAAGGGGAAAGGTTTTGAGTTCCACGAAAGATTAAATTATGCATAAGTCCGGAATGAAACATATATATATATATATATATATAGATATTTATATGACTATATATATATATATTTATATACATATATAATATATATTATAATATATATATATATATATATATATATATATACTATATTATATATAATCAGGGGGCGTAATTATACGGGTATACAAATGGTCTTAAAATATTTTTTGAAGTCTTTTTAATAAAGAAAAATTAATGGTAAAGTTAACTAAATTATAAATTTTATATGAAAGTGTAAAAAAGACTCTGATTGTATAAAATAAATTTAAAGAAAAATCACTCACTTTAGTAAATAACAATTATAATGAATTAAAATTCATTTGGAAATTTTCCCTCCTACCCTGTTCTTAAAAGTAAATCTCAAAGCCATGGGCGTACGTAGATTATTCAATATTTTCATATCAAATAATATAGGAAAAAAGCCAAGCGTCATACCTTGCTGTTCGAGCGAAAAAATACGCGAAATTCGCGAGTACGCAACTCTGTTCATCGTACGAATATATTTGAAATTTTTTTGAATCTCTCTCTCTCTCTCTCGTCTCTCTCTTCTCTCTTCTCTCTCTCTCTCTCTACTCGTCGCATTCTCTCTCTTCTCTCCCTCTCTCTCTCTCTCTCTCTCTCCTCCTCTCTCCTCTCTCTTCTCGTCTTTCTCTCTCATCTCTCTCTCTCTCTCTTCTCTCTCTCTCTCTCTCTCTCTTCCTCTGGATATACTATATATATATATAATATATATATATAATTATATATTTATATATTATATATAACTATATATTATATATATATATATATAATAATGTGTCTACCCAATAATAACCTTCAGGTACACCACTGATTATATGATATATATATATATTATATATATATATATATATATAATATTATATATATATATATTATAATATATAATATATAAGATTATATTCTTTCTTTCTTTCTTTATCTATCTTATTTTCCCCAAGATTGGGAGTAGGGAGCGCTACAAGCATCGGAAAAGAAAGCAGTAGGAGAGTATGACAAATGTCGAAAAGAAAGCCAACCTAACCGCCCCTCTGTACCATTAATTAGTGAAAAGCTCGTCACAGACAAAAATCCAATCTAAAGCTTCAATGGGACCGCGACGGACCCTCACTATGTAAATCGTCAATGTAAGGGTCATTCCCTTGGCCCAGGTGGGCAACAACCATGCGCCCCCATAAAAAACCCCGCCATTCTCTCTTATTATGCACCTTTTATTCTCGCCTTTGCCAAGACTCCCATATTTCTCTCCTTAAGACATTCGTTCACCGACTCAAAACACTTTCTCTTCGGTCTCCCAGCCGTCGGTTTCCCAACACACTCTCCACTATACATCCGCTTTAACCAACCGACTATCATTCATCCTTTCCACGTGACAAAACCATTTCAACATACTTTCATTATTCTCTCATTTACCACCTTTATGCACAACCAAACAACTCTCTAATACATTCATTCCTCATTTTATAATTCTCTCACACCTAGCATGCCCTAAGATTGTCCATCTGAACACAATTTGAATTTTAGACTTTAGATCTATATTCCAGACCATAGTCCTCACTACCATCCAATAACACAGGTACACATACCCTCATGTAAGAAACTAGCGCACTCAAGACTTGTCCCTTTACATTCACCAACGATTTAATTGCAATCAGCCCCTTCCTGCACTCTTTCAACTTTCCAACACACTCTGCATGCATCCGTCCCTTCTCATGCAACATACCCTAAATAATTTAAACTCAGACACTTGCTCCAGCTCGCTCCCATTCTAACATACTTCAACATGAGACTGTCCTCACTCAAGCAACCATACCTTACTCCTTATCTACGTTTACTTTCAAACCCCTTTTACATACCCTGCCAAATCTTCTCTACCATTCCTCTCAGACTCTCTTCAGATTCGCGCCACACAGAACCAAATCAATCGCATATAATAGGTAGGGCAACCCTCCACACATCTCCATTCTCCATCATTCTAACACCATTTCCTGCCATCACCACCTCGAATTCTTTCATAACCCCATCCATATTAAAAAATTGAATAACCAAGAGACATAACACAACCATGTCTCACTCCGCTATTAATCCTAAGCCAATCACCATTTGTTCTAAGTGTTTTATTCTTACACACGCTTCACTATCGTCGAGCATACTTTTGATTCCATTCAGAAGCCTACCACCACATCCATATATCACTAATACCTGCATAAAGCTTCCCTATTAACTGCTATCAAACGCCTGTTGCAAATCCATAAAACCCTAATAATATTTTTCTTCTTCTTCTTCTGCTTTTCCCATCTTTGTTTTTAATGTAAGATTTGATCAACAATCTCTAGCATCTACGCAAAACCTTTTCTTACCAATCATCCTTCGTCCTCGACGCACTCTTTCGAACAAAATGCCAGCATATACCTTCCTCAAACACTCATATAAACTTATTCCTATACATTTCACAGTCCCTTTCTCCCTTACCCTTATACAGGGGGGCACTATTACCGCTCTCCTCCAATCCCTTGGAACTATACCCTCCATAAACCGCTTTAAATTAAACAACTTCCAAATACCAATCAATCACCATTTCGTCTCCGTTCTTGATTCATTTCACCAGTAAATTTCATCTATACTGCAGATTTACGCATTCTTCAACTTTCTCACCTCATACACATTACCCTCCTCCTTACTAATAACCTCATCCCCAAAATACCTATTCCTTCTTGTACCAGTCAAACCCAACACATTCACTACACCTCATCATTACTGTTAATATTGTGCAGATTTTTCGAAGTGTTTCTTTCACACTCCCTCACAATACCGACAACAAACATCCATTTCATTAGTTACAAAGCACCATCCCTATTCATTATTCTAAGCAGATTCCTTTTATTCTTCAACCTTATTTGCGCTTCCTTCCAGAAAGGCTTCCTATTCCCTTGGATGATTCTGGCATTCATCCTCCTCCTTCTTCCAAAACTGTTCATTATTACCTCTTGTTTTTGTTCCCCTACGTATGTGCACAACCTTTTAGTATTTCTTTTTTTTTCCCCCATCTCTTATATAATTCCAACCAGCAACTCTTTCTTCTTTTGAAAACTTCATAACATTTGGGGCTTTTTTTTGGTTACAACAAAATTCAAGCGTACACGCTTCCTCTTTTTTTAACTTTAAACGCGCTTTTCATTCACGTCTTCATACACTCCACCAAGGCGTTCGAACACATTCGCTGGTTAACATTTACTTCTACTTTATACAGCAATTCCACTGCACCACACTCCTTTTTGGCACTTACTTAAATAACTTTAATTGCTTCCTTCATTTGCTGGACGACCCCAGTTTGTTTCAGTATTCTACATTGTTCACAATTCCAACCGATTTACTTAGCGAGCGCTCTTACACATCTCTAGGTCTTATTGTGTCTTTGTTGCGGCTGGCTTTGTGGCGGCTTGTCGTGGTTGTGGTGCAGCAGGTTCTGCGCGGTTCGGTCCCCAACCGCCGAGCTGGTTGCTGTCTGCACCTGTGAGTGTCACCGACAACTCGAATTATTTAGTGTACAGGAGGAAAGAAATAAAAATAGTCAATTCCCGAGTAGGAAACGGTATGAATACTACGTACACAGGTGCTTTAATTTTTTACAACATTCCTTTCATATCAACCTTCTTCTCTTCATCTCAAGCCCGACTAACTTATTTTACATAGAACAACATATGATCCGATAATCCCATTCCTAAACCTCACTGATTTAACAATCCAACACATACTTCACATCTCCTTCTTGGCAACGACAAATCAATCATCACTTTTCAACTTCGATACACCTTTTGATGAGTTTAAAAATCAGGTTCAGGGGGTAGTTGTTTTTACGAAAGTATTTAACTCAACTACATACCTCCTCGTTCTTCACAGAAATTCAATTTTCACCTTCCGACCATTCTTCATTTTCCCTCCCGCACCACAAAACCACCTTTATACCATCCCTTTTTGATCACCTATCAACCATTCAGGTCCATCAACACTATCAATCTGAAGCTCCTTACTCTCAAAACCATAGAACATCATTCAGATTATCCAAAAAAATCGTACTCTCTCTTATAACGTTCTCCTCAATGACCATACGTGCTACAAAAAGTACCACCATACTTGACTTTTCAACTTATTTAAGAACACATTAATTCTAGGACTCAACACTCAAAGTTCTAACATAGCTTTGTACACAAGTCACTCATTCAAAATTGGCAACTCTTCTCTTCCCTCTCTTCATTCTCTTCCACAATTAGCCCAGCAGGCAACACATCACACAACACCCGTAGGCGTCACTCAGTTTGACCTTCTTTCATCTTTGGTTTCACGTCACACAGCGAGCACAAGTCAAATTTGGCCGCGCTGTTCAAATACATCGCATGGGACCGCTCTCGGTGGGTTCGTGTACTCCGTGGGCCGAGACATGAATTCTGCTTCTGACGGTTCTCATTGTACAACATACGATTCATAAGCAACTGACTCCAATGCCGCGGATGTGATAGTGATTGAGCGTCCGCGGCAACAATATAGTTAGAGGGTCGTCTTACGGGCGGATGGTCACGAGACATCTCGAGGCAAATTGCAATAGCATTTCCTAGAGAGATAGGTGGTAGTGGGATGCAGCCAACCAACTATTCCGCGGGATTTTCACCGTGTGCCCCTTATCGAACTTCTACGGGAGACACGCAGGACATACGATGTGGGCAATTCTTTTCCCCCCACACATAGGATATGAGTAGTAGGGGTGTCTGTAAGGTGTTATCTATAAGTGGGGTGTGTACTTTAAATCATGTGTATATAAATGTGATTTATATGGTGGTTAGTAATATGTTGCCTTGAGGATGAGTGTGTAAAGAATATGAACGTGCAAAGGAGAGACGGCACCATTAAAGATGTGGAGGTAATTTCATCGCTTCGAGTCTGCGTGGTACTCTGCCCTCTATAATTTTTTGATTTTTTAGAGGTCTTAGGTTCAAGTAACCTCTATTTGGTAAGGGTGTTTCATATGAATCATGTTAATCGTATATATCTAATATCTTATATATTATTTAGTATGTATATATTATCTATATAAATATATCTATAAAGATTTATATATATATATATATATATACTTCATATATATATAATATATATATATAATGGAAGATCTTTATAAGTGAAGAATTTCTTCGCATGATTTTTTGGTTGCATCAACTCAAATCGCATTGATCTTTGCGGCCTAGACTGGAAGCATTGATACTTCTAGAGAATTCTTGGAGAAAACTTAAAAGTAAATGAATGAACTAAATGAAACTAAGTCGACTGAAAGGGTAATAACTCTACCTGGGAGGGAAGAAAAAAAAGATATATATATATAATTTATATATATTATATACTATATTATATATATATCATATATATATATATATATTATATATATATATATATACTATTTATTAGATGTGTAGCGGATGGTAAAAATTCACTACCGCGGATTCGGATACTTGATACTATTCATATGCATGCTTTTGCAAGACCCCTTGCCCAAGTATTCATATATATATTATAATATATATATATAATATAATATATATTATATTATATATTATAATATATATATATATATTATATATATATATATTATATATAATATATGCTACAGATTGGTGGGACTGCACTAACTCTTTTGCAACCCACAATACTTTCCCCAGCCTCACTCATTTGGAAAAGGTTAATATATATATACATATATATATATATATATATTATTTATAATATATATAATATATATAATTATAATATATATATATATTTATATATATATATATATAAATATTAATTATATATATCTATAATTTATTATATATATATATATATATTATGTAATATATATATATTATATAATAGTATATATATATATATATATATATATAATATATTATATATATATATATATATATAATATTATATATATATATATATATTATATAATTACTTAAAATTAATAATTCTCAAATTATGCTTCAAAAAAAAAGCTTCTGAGCCCTTTCAAAGGGGAGAGTTTGCTTCTCTTTTCTTCGTAAAGGAGATCTGGCACCGCTAAAAAGACGCTCAATAGCTACACTTGTTGAAGGGCATGCTAAGTATTCCCCGGCGCGAGTTCTGCAAGATGTTGAAAACTTTTACAATTATCTCGCCCATCAAACAATGGATCTTTATCCGATTCCAAGAGTTTTCGCAAATTTTGATAATCTTCGATATTGACAGGTGTGCTTTTGACACCCTCTGAACAAACCTTCAACCGTCTGCTAGAACTAAAAGATGTTCATTGGATCAGCATTGGTTTTTTTTAAACAAATGGGTAAATCTGTGTGTTTGTTTTTGTAATCTTTCTTTTTATTGGCTGGTGAAATTTCTGCCTTTAAGCAGCATTCTCATCACTAATATGCCGTCAGTAATTACTCTGTGAACACGTGTTCAATATTTAGTGTTCGTATCTAGGATCCAGGAAAGTTGTTATTGCGCATGCGTAATCGTTTTTTGCAGAATCTGAAATCTATTATCTATCTCCAGCATGATTGTTTCTATGAAATTTGAAGTCTTCATAACTTTTAATAGCAGTACTTTAGGCACAGCTTTTACAGTGGATTATGTGGTCATCCTGAACAAACAAAAATTTTCTTGAACGGCTGAATAATTTTAAGGGTCCCCTGAAGGGTTGATTGTTTCGCAAAGCTCTCATCAACCTTTTCAACAAAGGATCGATCTGCTGACATTCAGTTATTTGAGACACTTCATTTTATTCTCCCATTCCTTCAAGCCATGTATAACTCTTTATTCCAGCTGAGTCTGAAAATCGGGATAATCTTGCGTACAGAACACGTTGAGCGAACATTTAGTCTCATAATTCATAAATGAATACTATCCGCTATCCGCAAAAAAATTTATGCGGATGCGAATGGCGGATCGCGGATGAGAAGCAAATGATGCGGCCTATATCCGCAATATGCGGATGCGGATGCTGTTATCCGCTACACCTAATACAGATGACTACAATATATTCATATGTATATATAATATATTAAAATTCATACTTAGAAAGAATATACATATTATACTATATTTTATATTTTTTTATTAAAAATATATATATATATATATATAATTATATATATATATATATTTATATATATATATATATATATATTATATATATATATATATATATATATATATATATATTATATATATATATATATATATTATATATATTATATATATATATATATTATATATATATATATATATATATAATATATATATATATATAATTATAATTCGACCGTCATCTGAATGTGGGAAGCAGAAACTCTGGAAGGTGCCAAAAAAAAAAAAAAAAAAGAAAAAAAAAAAAAAAGAGAGAGGAGAGAGAGAGAGAGAGAGAGAGAGAGAGAGAGAGAGAGAGAGAGGAGAGAGACAGAGAGAGACGTTTGGAGACGAGGAGAGAGAGAGAGAGAGAGAGATTGGAAAGAAGAAGTAAAGTCCGAAAAGATTTTTAAAGATTTTTTTGGAAAACGAAAAAAAATGTGAAAAGTCTTCTTAAGAAGTGGTTTGACGACGTTTTCTGAAGAGAGAATGTTTTTGGTTCAAAGTAACAGTAACTTCTTAAAAGGAAAAAAATACGATTCGGGATTTTAGAAAATGTAAAAACATTTTGGCATTTAAATTAAATGTTTCAGTTGAATCTGAGATGGAGGGCCTCATAATTTTTAACATAATTTCTTTTGGTTATTTTGGAATAAGTAAATACAAATAAAAAAAAAAAAAGAAGAAGAAATTTGAAATTAAATTGTAGAAGGTGAAGCTGCCATTTTTGAAGCAGTCGAGTCATATGAAGAAACGTTTTAAAAAAAAATTCGTCTGGTAGCAAGAGACTGAAACCCTCCTTGTACAATATTATTCTTTACGTGAATTGTGCTGATATTTTTTTTTTTTTTTTTTTTTTAACAGTTGTCACATCACCCACTCACGGGCCGAGCCGAATTCAGGGAGGCGGGTGCTTGCACGTTAAAAGTGTTTCTTCATCTAGGCCGTAAATTACGCAGATAGCAAGACGACGCTTTAAGTGAGAAAGTATTAAAAATTCAGACAACGGAAACACAGGGATGGAAGCAGAATTCCCACACGACAGATGGTGGGCAGAAAAGAAGGAACTCACGCAACGAACTAGCGCCTGGAGTTACCTACATCAACACAAAACTCGTGCGCAGACACAGCATGCACCCCTTGTGCTACGAGGGGCGTCGTAAAGGTGGTGTGTACGCGAAAGTTGGTAAAGTTCCCTCGAACAACGCTGCCAGAGCTGCGTACCCACGTATAGCAAAGCAGATAAAGCACCAACTCGCGCCGCGCCAGAGATAGAGGGTCAACTGAACTGGAAAGCTACAGAACAGTTTATCCTACCTTTTGGCTTTTGACTCAGACCCCTGTCAAAGCCGAGTGATGACCAGAGCCCCCCCAGATTATGAGAGACGTAATCTCTCCAATACAAGGGCGGATGAGACCCCTTGTATAGCTGGAGTAACTGAGAAGAGGAAAAAAAAATCTCGTAGTCTAAACAGAAACTCCAGTTTCTTTGAAGGCGCCTCAGCAACCCGTTTGTGATGTTTGAGTAAGTTTTCCAAGCACATTTTTTCTGTTTATGTTAAGGCCAGGATGTTTATATTTCAACAGGAGAGACGAGAAGCACCGTCTAAAAGATGATAGGAAAGCTTCGAAAGGTGTTTTAGAGAAGGGACGATCTTTTGTAAAGTTGGAAGGTTTTTTAAAGAATTGAATTTTCAACAAGGTTGAAGACGTACCGCCAATCGGAAATCTCTAATCCAGATTAGCAGCGCGAATATCAGATCGGAAAGAATTAAGAGCGAGAGGCAATTTCTAGGTAAAAGAGGGACAATTGCACACATCGCAGTTGAAGAATGAAGGGTCCGAGTCATCGGAATATGAGTGGTATAGAGGTTAAATGTGCAGGCGAAGATAATGATCACATTAAATGAAAAGTAAGATAAGTAGAGATAACGGACAGAACCTTCTGAGAACCCCTATTGACAGAAAAAGAACGACAGAAGTGTCATCAACCACAGCCGATATTGAGCGACTTGCAAAAGAAAGCTAGCCATAAGTAAGCAAAGAGAAGGAGGAACCCAAAGAAAGGAAGCTTGGAGAGTAGAGTAGAGTTGCTGTCAAATGCCTTTGGATATGTCAAGCGCCCCACCAAACGCCAAGTTCCCCGTTAGTTTCCTGAGGGCGGAAAACCAATAAATCGGTTAAACATAGGAAAAGTTACCTAGGAAAGTATATCACCAGTAGCCCTCGAACGCCGAAAGCCGTATGGCGATCGGAAAGAAGAGAATGAGATTTCCAGATGGTCTAGAAGTGAGAGTGTAGAAAAGGGTTTCAAAGATCTTAGATAGATACAAGTGAGAGCTATAGCGAGATAGTTAGAAGGATCAAAGCGGCACTTCCTTTTTCCGGAATAGGTCTGGAACAATGTCGCGGTGCTTCCAGAGCACTGAGGAAAGTGTTGTAATTCGAGACATAAGAATATAGTTGAACGAGAGGAGGCGCCAGCTCAGAAAGAAGCACACTCCTCAAAACTCGGGGAGGGATGCCATCCGAGCCACCCGCTTCCTTAACCGTTCAATAGATCTAAGGACACCCATGGCACGCACGATCAATGTATCACAGGCAAAGCGACATACGGACACTCTGAGAGGAGAAGCGTGGAGGAGGAGAGACATGCCAGAAATCTGTCCAAGGGTTGAGTTAGAGGAAAATAGGACTCCGAAGAGATTGGCGCGTTTTCCAAGGGTTGGAGAGTTAGAGCACAACACGAGCCACAGATCGAATAAAGAGGAGGAAAGGCAGATTTAACAGGAAGTTGTTAGAGATGTTTTTGGCAAGAGGCCAGAAAGTATTGTCAGAGGACCAAGGAGGTTAGCGCACTTATAAAAAGGAGTTATGAAAGCCCGCTTTTGCTCGTCGAAGAGTATCCCTACGCAATAAACGATTTCTAGCTGAATGAAACAATTTCCACCCCGATACATGCGCTGGTCTCCCTAAGCCTGGAATGGCCAGAGAAGCAGCCACGATCGAGAACCATGGAATTATGAGGAGAGAAAGATATTTAGTCGAAAAAAGGTAAAAAATGACGATACCTTGCGCTCATCGATCAAACGATTACAGCTCCACCTTAATGGCAGAAGCCGAACCATACAATCGAGGTCAAAGCAGTCATTCAAATTATAGTTAGCGTAGAAGCGCGCAAGGCCCCAAATCACCCCGATCAAAGTGGCAAGAAAATAACTTTCAACACACCAACACCACCTTGCAGGCCATGCAATAGAAATGGTAATCATGTATAATATTATATATATATATATTATATATATATATATATAATATATATATATAATATATATATATAAAAATTATAATATATATAATATACTTTATATTATATATATTATATATATATATATATAATATATATATATATATATAATTATAATATATATTATATATATATAATAATATACCAGTATATATATATATATATAAATTTATAATATATATTATATATTATATATATATATTTATAATTATATATACTATATATATACTTATAATGTAATATGTATATATATTATATATCTATATATATATATATATATATTAATTGTACCTTAATCATTCGAGATGTACCACTAGGAGAAACTGAAATAGTTTCTTGAAATGCATTTGTTGCTAACTGTTTCCTATTATCCGTCAATCTTAATTCCTGAACTGCCTTTCCAGGATAATTCTTATTTTTGCTAATATTTGAATTATTTCTTTGGTATCTATTAATATCCGTATGAAAGTGTAGTTAATGTTAATCCTTTTTCATTGCTTTCTGCTTGCAATTTATCGCTTACTCTTTTTTGAAATTCTGTCAAGCTATGCTGAAAAGGATAGCTATGTTTAGATTGACTCGAAGAAGCTAAAGAATCCATAGAGTTTCCAACGTCGTTGACGAACCCTAAATTATCAAAACCTTTTTGAGAGTTTGTAAAATATTCATACGAATGGCAAGCAAAATTATAGGACGAGGAGGAAGCGCGAATAAGACTAGGATTATATTCGTATAAATCATCAGTGGTATTACTTTTTATATTTTCAGAGATATTTTTGATGTTGCTGGAACCTACGTCATTCAAACTACCTTGAGACTCATTTTGTGAATCATGTGTTTTATTATCTGCTATTAAGGAACTGGAATTAACCAAAAGTTTTCTACCATTGGTTTTTAAACCTGATTTTTCCCATAAATCCTTAGCAACACTCGCGCCATTAATTTTGGCACGACTCATGTTTTTAGTAGTTTTTTCTCTTTTTCCTAATGAATAATGACTAGAAGAAGAAGAAGTTCCACGACTTAAAGTTGGATGAAAATTTGAGTATATAGCTTTACCAAAATTAGGTAAAGTAGTTTGAGTTTGGTTTTTATCCCCGGGTAAATTTCTTTCGTCAAACCTAAAATTTGCTTCGTATTCTGGAGAGTTCATCATCTTTAAGGTATCTTCATTAATAAGAGAGTCAGGTTGAAAAGACGGCTCAGTATTTTCATAAATTTTATTTATTAAACTACTAGTATTTACATGTGACCCAAGTTGAAAGTTAGCGTCATTAATAAAATTCTCATCTAAATTTTGTTTCGCTCTTTTAAGCGTTGTTCTGTTTCCTCGTTGATGCCAATAAATTTCAATTCTTTTTTAGTCTTCATTAATTTAATGACACTCAAAGTCTTATTAGTAATTTAAACTGTTAACATATGTTAACGTTTCATTATTCATTACTTAGAGGTGGGCAAAATATTTTTATTAGCAATTTATGATAAAAAAATCTATACCGATATTAGATGTCATTATAGTGTCTATACTCGGGGCTCTATGCCTTGCTCAAACGTATAGATTTTAATAATAAACGTTACGAAGTATTAATTAAATCTTTTTTTTTTTTTTTTTTTATTTTTTTATAAATTTTTTTAGATTGTTTATTTTTTCAATTTGAAAATTTATATTGTAGTTTTTCAATGTTAAAGGTTGACGAATATTATAAAAGATGAAATTAAAATTTATTTTACTTATACACCATGAAATAATCATTTTAATAAATATATAGGATACAAATCATGAAATAAATATTTTAATTATATTTAGAAAATATTTTGACATCCTCTCGAAGTTAAATTTCTAATTACAGTGGCGTTACTATAATAAATTGTTCGAATGGCATTTTAATAGATATAGTAAATATATATATATATAATAATATAATTATATATTAATTATATATATATATTATAGTATTATATTAATATTATATATTATATATATATAATTATTAATAGTATATATATTATATATAACTATATATTATAATATAATATATTAAATATTAATATTAATATTATATATTATATATATATATATAGATATATTATTATATTATAATTAATATATAAAATTATTATATATATATTATATATATTTATATATTAATAATATATATAATTATAATTATATACTATATATATATTTAATATAACAAAGTCTATTTATTGACCTTATTTTACGTTTCACTCGTTACCACCCCATAAATAAGTAATAATAAGTTACAGTATCAGATTTATCTCATATAAACACTTGGGACCTTGTAGATATCTCATCTAGCTGACTTGTCTTCCTCTCCTCTAGTACTCTCCGGTTGGTTTTTTGATAGTTCGTTGGAGATCGAGATCAATCATAGCCCAAGTGTTTCATGTGATTCGATAATGCCTCATAAATATAAGTGGGATAAACTAATAAGATGGGGGTAGTAATAGTATTATATTTAGTTCTCAATTATACCCCTAGAGGGGTATATAATACTGAGGGCTAGGTAAAGTGGAGGGATATAAATATATAGGTGAAAAATAATAATAGTATGAGGCTCCCCTCCGGGTCACCCATTAATAACAATAAGAGTGCGGTAGGTTCCGGTAGAACCCTCCCCGTAGAGTATATATATATATAATATAGAGTAGTTAGGGGAATAATAGTTCATACCCAGTTCGGTTTCCCCGGTAAAGGTACCGATAGACTTGACCCTACTAATCAATACCTGAACCTTATATATATCTCTGCGGTTTTGCCCTCTGGACAGCCATGTGGATTATATACTATAAGCTTAATCTAAATAATAAACGCCAAAAAAATGATAATAAAATAAAAAAATATAAATAATATAAAATTATACTCTTCATTTTACACAATAAAATTACTAATTTGGTAAGAGAAACGAAACATACTTGGTAATAATAGATAGTATACGAATATTTAAAATTATTATAAAAAAAAAAAATAAAAAAAAAAACCTCTAAGTGTAGGCAATTTTTATCGTAATCAGCAATATTGACAATTTTACAGGATATATTGAACTCAATGGAATATTGTATGGTATTATCCTTTAATTCTCCAACTTATATGTAAATATATAATTATTGTACATTATTTTCATTTTAAACTTTATATTTTATATATATAGACATATATTTTTAATTAGTTTTAATCCTTTTAATTGTCATATAAAATATGCTTTAATATAATATTCTTAATTATATATTAATTTTCTTACACATAAACACTTGTTTTAGTTTCTCTTAATTAGTAATTTTGCAACGTATTTAAATTTTTTTATAAACAGGGAACGAGTTATCTCATTTATTACTCAATATTAATCATTAATCTTAACGTTGTACTAAACTATGAAAAAAATTAGTTAAAATTATGACAAAATGAGAAAAAATTAAAATTCTTATATTTACGTACCAACCCTCAAATTTCCGGACAAAGACATTAGATGTTATCGCTTACATACAAATTAATTTTTCATTTAACAAAACTGCATCGCTGTTATAAACACTATTAAAGGTAAATATTTGCACACAACCAAAAACATTTACTTGTGGCTAGAGTTATGGTGCTCTCCAATTGGCGCTTCTGTGATGAGAGACATCGAGGTATTCTCTTATGCTCTTTGTCCGTCAGAACAAAGTTCTAATTTCGATTTCCCTTTTGGCTGGAGGGTAAAGACATTTCAAGATATGACTAAGCGTGCTACTTATATCGTCCCTCATAAAGGTGCGGTGTGCCTAAAAACTGACCTTCTTCTGTCTTCTTCCTTGTGTCTATCTATCTTCTTATCTTACATTTGCTTCTTACTCCTCATCTTTTCTTCTGTTTCTAATATTCATTCCTACAACATGTGTGAAACGTCTGTGGTTATTTCGATATCTTTTAGGAGGGATAATAGTTTTCGAAGTCGTTTCCTAAGAAGGGAAGGAGAATTTGGACAGCATCTTAATTTTTTTTCTAATCTAATATTCTGTTCCCATTGCGACTTTGGCAAGAAACGCGTCCTCTACTTGTGGACCTATTCTCTTCGTTCAGAAAATGGGCGTATTGCTCGGGTTATTTATCGGTTGCGGTTTAACAAGTATATTTATCGCGTTTGTGGGGCGTAGATCTATAGTGGAAGCAACCCTTAGCAACTCTGATAAGAGTCGTTTCGCCGCAAAACATATGAAGCTCGATGTCTCACATAAAAAAACTATCTCTCCTACGGGTATTTCCTTCTCTCTGTGGGCTTGTCTCCTTCGAATTATTCTGTTCCATAATTTGGTGAGAGCTAGTCATACTCTGAATAACAATGTTTAGTGTTTTGGCAAAAAAATATAGAAGAGTTACGTTCAAAAAGTTTAGGGTTCTGAAGAAATTGGGGGTCATTGGCTCTCTCAGGAGCATATGTGGCCTAAGTCCGATGTAAGAAGGGATGAGATTTTAGAGGTAGGCGCAGGAGTAGGGGTGAAGAAGATCATTTATGGCCTACGAGATTTAGGTGACATCAGGATGCTTACGGCAGCCTGAGGTTATGAGCAGATCAAGGAGCCTTCAGTATTACGACTGAGAAGAAGAGCACAAACGCACTGGTTCAAGGCAGAAAAAAGGTCAAGACCCAAAAAAGTCAGCCCCAGGATCAAACACCAGGCCGATATACTGCGCGGATTGTGAAATGCAGGCTAAGACAAGTAAGATCAAAAGGTCGCGGTCACTTTCGTGTCGTCTCACAATATAACGGGCCTCCACTACATACACGCAGAGCAAAAGGGGTATACACGGCACCAAAAAGGGGTGGAAAGCCTGAGGTTAAAGAGACGATGGGGATTGAGCTATCGCTCGAGCGACCCTAGTAGCGCTCTCTCCACTCGCCAATGTTTGTATTTGTTCGTGGCCATACTTCTCTAGGTCCAGAAGCTTTGTGAATTATATGTACCAGACAGGCGGTCAACCTCGCAAGTCCTCCCTGTTAGTTCCTTAAGAGCCGAAAAACCTAAATCGGTAGATAGGGAAATTTTATTTCTGGGCAGCCAGTTTTAGACCTCGCGAGTGGTGTCCGAAGAGTTCGGTAGTTTGATTCGCTTTCTCATCTGGTTAATGATGAAAAGAAATGAATTTTTCACTAGTGGATGTCTAAGATAAGAAGTTACGAGAAGTTAGAGCTATAAGTTGGGGTTTCAAAAGAAATCTTAGTTAGGGGTACTTACAAGAAGGTGTGACACACGCCCTTTCAAGTTGATATTAATATGCAAGTCGATAAATTTTAGGTATTAAGTTGTGTCTATGCTCTACGATGGTAGGATTACCTATTTTATTTCGCGTCTATTCATGCGTGCTCTTCTTTGACATTTCTGTGCCTACGTCTTTCTCAACTCATCCTCGTCATACTGCTGCATCCATACGTGCTTTGTCTCTCTCTTCTCTCTCTGCGTGCGTCTTTACTTTTCTCGCTCGTGCGTTCTTAGCTTATATTCTAGTGTGCTCTCTCTCGTCTCTTTGCGTACTCTGCGTCCGTCGACGTCTAGGACTCTCTCTATAGAGATTTATAAGTTTTTTCCAGAGGTTGGTATAGGTAGTGAGACGGAAAGCACACTCTCACTTTTTCCGCAATAACTATTCTGGGTATATGATAGGTATTATATATAATGCCTATATCTCTCACGGATACCTACTCTCTTATTTTACACTCTTAACTCGTTTTCATATATAGATATCTATAAAGGGTCTCATGCGCTAATATATATATATATAGAGATCAAATGAGTTTAATATAATATAACTCTAATAGGCATAAAGATAACAGATAGGACACCGATAAAGAGGATGTAGTAATATAAATGATTAGTATGATAAGAGGAGTATATATATAATAATTGTCCTCAGAATTCGTCCTAAGGTGCTGAGTTATAGAGTTAGTAAAGGAAATAAGAGGCCTGAAAGATGATTTGACCTTTTTCTCAGTTGTAGTAGATAATTTTTTAAGTCAACATGAATTATCAGATATCGAATGAAGCGGAGTAAAAGGTACCAGTATTTCTATAACATAGATGAATAAAGTGGTTGTACTATATAGAGAGATGTTTATTTTTATTAGCATATATGATAATGAGGCCTAAGATTAGATTTGGCAAAGGTGATATATATATTATATATATATACCTAAGGAGGTTTAGTCAGCATCATTTACTCAGTATTGTATTTGATAACGCTCCGCTTTGCTTTCGTCGAAGAGTACCCTTGCTCAACTCATTTCTTAAGTCATGTAAATAATTGAAGTATTTAGCGTATGAATAAGTATAGTTATGATAGTGAGAAATACTAGAGTAGTAATAATGTTTCAGCCCCCGATACGCACTGTCTCTATTAGCCTTGTGTAAATGTGACTCCATCGAGTAAATAAAAAGCTATACTCTCAGATTCGAACCATATATACTCTCGATCTAAAACTCCATATCATATAATGGATTTTAATGATTGATGTATAAGAAAAGTAATATTATAGTATTATTCCATTATAGGGTAATTTAGCATCCTACCTGCTTCTACACCTATATATAGTAATTCCCATCGTCATAAGCTCAATCTCCATTATCTTTTTTAAACTTTTATATATTTTATTATATATATATACATCCTCTATTCCATATAATATATTATATATATGAAATTTATCTAGAGCTAGGCGGCTAATTATGTCTTTGATCTCATTACTTGACTCAATAATATAACTTTATGTGGAAAATTTCTACAGACGTCGCCAGACCTACTATCTAGTATTTTTATATTTAGCTACAACCCTTTATATGAGTAACAAACCACTGGACCATAAGAAAATCCAGTTTACGGACCAACCAACCACATCTAGAATATTGCGGTCAGATGAAAGTATTATTATGTTTCTTGATGAAACTTCAAAAATCTTTGATAAAGTGGAACTAATTTTAGATTGTTCAAGATAGTTATGGATTAGAAAAGGAGAAAGAATACGATATATAAATCAGCATAGATGTCTTGCACGTTTTGTTTCAGTAGCAAAAAAGATCATTTATTTTACCGACCCTTGATTATAGTGCTAATCGTGATTGAAGATGATTAGAGTAAAGAAAACGGAAATAATATATTTATTTTATTTATTTAGTATGATTTTGAATATGGGAACATTGATTTAGATGAAGAAGCAATAGAGTTGATTAATGAGAATATCCTTATTAATTAATATATTTTGTCACATTAACACCCACCAAAGCACCGGAAATCCACATATCTAAGAATATAACGAGTATACAATCCGAAGTCAAGAAAAGTCCTACTTAAAATTTTTCCATCTCTAACCACATACTTTGGGTATGGCTAACTCCTAACAGAGTATTATAGGAACAAGGGATAATAATTGGATTATTAGCTTAAATGTAATTACTCTTAGAGGAAAAAATCGATCGCATTTAGTTTCACTAATAGTCGTGGGACGAAGAATGTGGGATTTAGTCATAAATGAGTCGTCCTCCATCCACACCTCAATTCATTCTGGACCATTCAAGGACGTATGTGCAAAATCAAAAATGTGAGCATGCCCATTATGATAGCTGTGGTTAGAAATATATACGATTTGATTTTTGACAGAGATGTTTCTCTCTTAAGAAAATAATTTAATAACAACATATTCACTTTGTTTGGAACCAATGTTTACTATTAACATAAAAGTAAACAAATTCGTGAGAGGGGAGTGCAGTATGAACCCCTTTACATCTCAGAGTCTCACGCCATCATCCTTTTCTCACACTTTCAGATCTAAGTGGACATTGTTATATGGTAATGCTAATTCTTAGTAGTTGCAAAAAAAGGATAATCATTACTGTCTTCAAGTTTAAACGGTTTGATGATGGCTTCGATTTTTTTCATAAATTGGTCGATTGGTAATCTTTACAAAGCAACCTGCGTGCCAAGCTGAAAAAGATTTATTTTCTATTAACGTCATAAGGTAGTGTTTGTGCGATTCCGATAAAAAGATAAAGAACCTTCGCTAAGAATTAGAATAAAGAAAATCTCGATTTAATATTCACCACACTGGAATTAGGGATTTATAGTGGAATGATATTTATTTCAAAGTGCTTTAAACTAAGGCAAACTTTCTTTTACCTTATCAGAGTGCTGAACGATAAACCTTCTGGGTTTTTTCTAGAGTGATCCATAGTAAATAATATTTATATTTTCGTAATAAGTATAATACCAATTAATAGTTCCTTAATAAAGGATCCAAGTACGGAATAAAATTAGTTTAAAGGTTTGTGACGATTATAGATATGTGGATTATTGTTCTCAATTCGATTCTTATGGTGTAGTGAGATTCGAAATACTAATCTTCGAAGGGAATTACACTCTAGGAGAGTTCTTCGATCCTAGAGCTCTTGAGACTTATTTATTACTAAGCTATCGAGCAGGGACTCGTTTTATACAAATCGGACAAGTGGTTCATTAAGCTTATCGGACGGACATATGCTCTATCTAGAAGAGAACAATCTCATTTGTGTGGAACTATTAGGGATGGCAAACCTTTACATCCGGGTGATAGCAAATTACTTATGAATCTTAGGAAAGATGAGGAGAGAGAAGTAAAGACAAGAGTTCAGCTTCCTTTTTATACAGAAGAAAGATTATTTTTTTTTATATAAAGCACGAAATTCGAAGGTTTTGTAATTACTTGTTGTTATTTCATAACGAAAACAGCCATTTAAGATGCAAGGTGTTGGCATGAATAGCGGTGTCAAGCTCAGATCGTGTTCATATATTACAAATAAAATCTAAATTGTTGCATAGCTTCAAATCGGTTGTCTTTACTCCGTACGATGAGAAAAATGCTCTTAACTATTACCACTGATTTATGCACGGAAAACCAATAGCATGGCAACTCTGTTTATTTTATCTGCAATATAAATCGTTAAATGCTGGTCATACGCTTACACGCACATCCATTTAACACACAGAAATCAAAATCATCTTGGTTTAACAGATTAAACCCCACGCAAAGAATTTATGATGAAACTAGCTGAAGATCTAATAAGAACAAAGCTAGAGAAAGTTAATTAGCAATTCCAAAAAATCTAAAGAGATCTGCTAAAATAATGTATATATATAATATAGCCTGTTTTCCGGAAGACCCTGGAGACGAAGAAAAGCCCCGTAATTTTCGACTGTCATCAGATATAGCACCAAATCTCTGACTCAGATCGAAGATATTAATATGGCATCCCTAATTCTATAGCAAACAAGTTAGAGTATTTGAGGCCGAGAGACCCGAACTCCTTGCCATCTATTGCAATTTTTACCCGCATGGATATTCCTTAGTTAAAATAAAGAATATTTAATTTATACTTCCCTTATATATTATTTATGTATATTGTTGTCTTTACTTAAAGAAAATAATTAAAATAGTTGAGTTATAATAAACGAAAGATTAGGCTATACAGGAGGTCCGTCGGCTCTGAGCCCCCTTAAAATGGGTATAGAAAATCTTTTTTTTTTTATATAAATAATGTCTACACCTCCTAAAATAAATGCAAAAAAAACAAAAAAAAAAAAAAAAAAAAAAAAAAAATTAAAACACCCCCTAAAATTTTCCGCTGATCCAAATATATAATTTTCTTTACTGTAGGTGCCGCCGTTCTCGAGTTGCATGATGTCAGCTTTAGACACTTTGACCTCATATATACGTAGTTATATATATATTATGTAATATAAAATCAGATACTTTCAGATACTTATTTTCTCTATTTGAAATAATATATAAATATCATAGTTTATACCTCTCTCTGATGATACATATCCTATAGATCCGTAATTGCATTTATTATTCCAGCACTATACAATACACTAATTATATAACGTAAACTATACCCTCACATCACCTCCCCTGTCATAAGAGTATAGACGACGAGAGAGAGATGAATGAATATAGAGTGATGAGAATGAGAGAGATATTGAGAGATATAGATAGATAGAGAGAGTAGAGAGAGAGCTCTAATATATATATATATAGGTTATATTATGAGATTAGGTAAGATATTATGTGAAAAAAATTTATATAAGTTATGTTAGGTAGTATAGATTTAAGTGATGATATTCTTATATTATTATTTTAGGTTAGGTTAGGTATTCGTTAACTGTTTTAGAATTTAAGTTAGTTAGATCAAAGTATGTCATAATGTTATTTAAACAATATTTTTCAGAGTTTTTCATAAAATGATATTTAAAGACGGTGTAGTCATTATTATCATAAAAAGTATATATTTTTAACATGATAATGTTGATATATGAGATATGGAGAGTATATATATAGATATATATATAGGATAGTATATATATATAGAGACGATGTATTAGTAGTTAAAGTGAATATAATTCAGAGCTATAATAGTTTTTTCAATTTTCTTAATTTCCATTAATTAGTGAGTTTTTTTTTTATATAATATATATTAAACTATCTTGTAAAAACAATCTTGATGCGATTATGACATTAATATCTATATATATTATTCTATATGTTAATTAAATTACTACTTATACTGCAGGCTCTCTTAATAGAATTTAAAAATATAAACATAGACTAATTTTATAATAGAGACACAAATATATAAATATTAATGTAATAAGAAAATTAAACCTAAGTTTATCTCCGATACATCTTTACTCAAGATAAAAGGTATAGGTACTCCACGCTATTTTTTTTACTCCTCCATTCTAATCCCCCATAGTAGAATATTAATTTACCCTTTAGTTACGTCCTAAATTTGCTCCGTCCAGTCCCTATTTTTACTAGGTCAAGATCTCCGTTGTAGTACATATAAATAACTTACCTCATTATATATTATAGTATTATATATATATATATATATATTACACTCACTAATCTACTAATGTTTAAGTATAATAGCGCTGATAAGTTTAGGTCTTTAACTTAGAGTGTTTTTATGAGTGTATAAGTTAAAATAGTATATAACTATAAGCCTTAACTACTAATATAAATATATAATATCCTAGATTCAAGAATACCAATGTCGGTTTCAATCCCACCTAAGACACCAACTTTATGTTAGATTAACTCGACTCCTCTCTCTCGCTCTCCCTACTTTTTATGTAATTATATCGAGTATATATTTATTAGTAATATAATATTATATATTATTATATATATTATTTATATATTAATATATATTAATTATTATATATATTATTATATTATATATTAATATATATTAATTATAAGTTATATTTAAATATATTATTTATATATATAAATAGATAATGAATTATATATATATATATATATATTATATATATATATATATATTAATATAATATATTATATATATATATATATACTATTAATATTGTTATCTATTAGTATATATATATATATATATAAATTATATTTCTGGTATTGGAACAATAGAGATAATGGATACGACCAGATGAGAGAGTAGATGAGAGAGAGTAGTAAGATAGAGGAGATAGTATGATGAGATAAGTATAGAGAGATAATGAAGAGAGAGAGAGATAGAGAGATAAGTTTAATATATAGGAGAGAGAGACGAGGAGTAATAAAGTTTTTTAAAGAATATTCCAATAATGACGGGTCGCAGCTTTTGACAAATTTGACGAATTCTAGTATTTATTAGCTATATAATATATTTTACATATTTAAATTAAAACTTTATAATTAAAATTATTAATATTATAAAAATGTTAAATTAACTATACAGGGGTATATATATTTATAATAGATTTTTAAAAATTTATGATTATTAATTAATAATACTATTAATACTAACTTATAACATGCTATATATATATATAATAATTAATATACTTAAAATATTTTTTCATAAATGTACAACAATAAATAACTATAATAGTTATAATCATTTTCAAATTCACTGGTTACTGGCTCTTATATAGTAATTAGGAGCGATATTTATCTAATTTACGAAATAATAGAGTCTCAGATTATGATTATAAATCGATATTCTTGTCGTTCACTTATTAGTACATAACGGAAAAGAATCATATATTAATAATTATAATATATAATATGAATTATATTTATATATATATTAATTATATATATATCATATATTATATTATATATATATAGATATAATATTAATAATAATTAATAATATGATATATTATATTATTATAATAATTAATATATAAATATATAAGATAATTTATATTAATATAATATAGTATATAATATATATAAGTATAATAATATATTATATTTTATATATAATATATATTATATAGTATATATATAATATTAAAATTATATATATATTTATAGTATATATATATTAATAATATTATATAATATATATTATATTATTATTATGTTAGATATTTAATGACAGCTATCGTCGGTATACGCATTATAGACTATATATGTCTCTCAAAAAACCTCATAAATATCTCTATTACAAGATCACACATTTCATTTTATCTACTTTCTGATAGAGAGTCTATTTCTCTTTTCTTAGAATATATATTATTTTATTTTGAGCCTAATATCAAAAATATTTGTGCATTAGTTTAATTTCATTTCTCTGGAATATACTCTACAGAATATCACACGAAAACTTAATTGTTCAGTTCAAAACCTATACTCATTGCCGAATGATTTACTCATAATCTAGGTTATTTCTTCTCCATTAATTTATGCTATTATATAATATATAATATATATATATTATTATATTATATATATATATATATATATAATATTATATATTAATAATATTTAATATTATATATATTAATATATATATAATATTTAATTATATAATATTAATATATATAGTTATATAATTATATATATAATAATATATATTATATATATAATATATTATAATATATTATATTAATATATATATATTAATATATATTAATATATATATATATAATATGTTAGATATATTAATATATATTATATTATTAGGGATATTATGTGCTACTCACGGATTTTCAGCTTCCTCTATATTATCAGGCTCCGTAGCGCTCCGGCTTGTGCGGTAGTTTCCGGCCTTTTTAAAGATTCTCCATAGCTCCGAGCCAGAGACTCACACTATTGCATCCTGAGCTTTATCTTACCGGCTCCAGAGATCAATATTTTTAAAAGGTGTTTGTGACAAATAAAAATAATTCTATAATTAGATAAAATATCTGTAAAATAAATATATATATATTATATTATATATTATAGAGATATATATATATATATATATATATATATTTATTAATATTAATTATATATATATATATATATATTATATACTATAATTAATATATTAATATATAATATTAATTATAATATATAATATATATATTATATTATTAATAATATATATATATATATTATATATAATATTATTTCAATATAGAAAGAACACATAAATTTAATCAATATTTATAGTAAATTCATGCTCAAACGTAAATATTATGTACATAGAGATTGAGAATGAGTATAAAATAGTAATTTTGTCAATTAATCATCTAGCTATTGACTGTGTTTATCATTAATGGTAATTATATATATAAACTTGTGAAAACTCAAATTATACAAACAAACTTTAGATGACACTTGTAAGTGATTAAAAAAGATTAAAAAAAACTTTGAAATGAATCTATACATCATTATAAAATCTTTGAAATGAATCTATACATCATTATCCATTAGGTAAATAAATAACACAGGCTAGTTATTAAATAAAGCACTGTACATTATTACACACCTTAATTACGGATAACACCCAAAACTTTCAATCTAAACAATATATAGTGCCCTGAACGAACTCACAAGTACTTTGTCTCACCCTGTCTGTCTGTTTTCAAGAACCAAGTGGTGCCAGCTTTTAGTTTTAAAAGGTAACAGATTTGAGAAAATAAAGATTAAAAACCACAGATTTCGTGATGCAAAATATTACCAAAAATTGTTAAAGTTTAATAAAAATAAAATATTGTCTTTTGGGCATATTTTTTTGCAGTTTATTAACAATTAGAAAAAAGCAATAGTTTTCAAACAAAGAGCTCAAAATTGGCAACACTAAAAGCAAGCTATCCTCATTTAGCAACATTTCATCTCAAGAAAGAGTGATGTTATTTCCAATCCTTCCTATTGGCCTCGCTTCTCCCTCTAGCTTCCCCCAACCATTTAACGCATATTCCTTTCCTTTTTATTTATTTATAAAATGCTCGCTTTATTTTAAGCAGGCATAATATGAATTTAAATTTATAAAGTATATAATTATATATTTTATATTATTATCATTAAAGTTCATCAACCGCCATCGATAGTTAGATTGCGTTCATAATGAGGTAGAGTGAGTGTATACTTCTTTAGGTTATTATAGCATACTTAGATTCCGAACGAGGATAATGAGGGGCTATAGATTAAATTGTAAATTGTGTTAGAGTTCAATTCATTATATATAATATATATTTAATATATATAATAATATAATATATATATATATTAATATATTAATATATATATTATTATTTATATATATAATTAACTTATATATATTTATATATATAATATTAAATATAATATATATATATATATATATATAATAATATATATATATATATATATATATTAATATACTAATTATATATTATATATGATATTTAATATAATATATAATTATTTAATAATAGATAATAGATATATAATAATATATTAATAATATGATTAAATTATATATATATATATTATATATTATAATTAATATTATATTATATAGATATATATAATATATTTAATATAGTGAATAGTGGTATATGAGAGATGAGTTATATATATCAATATATATATATAATAAAATAATATATATATGATAGTATATATATTATATATATATATTATAGAATTAAATAATATTAAGTAATATTTATATACTATTATAGATATATATATATATTATATATATATAATATATATATATGATATTATTATATAGTATTAATTATATATAGTATATTAATATATATAGTATATATATTAATATATATATAGTAATATATTATATATTAATATATATATTATATTAATATATATATATTATATTAGTTATATTAATATTATATATAGTAACAGTGGTTATCATTCTCCGGCCGGAAATAAAATTTTCATTCTCCGGCGTCAGAAGACTCTCAGGCCTCCAGGCTCATAATTTTACTATATTTTTACCTCCTTAATTAATATATTATTATTAATATATATATGATATATATAATATATATATATAATATATATATATAATAATTATTAATATATATATGATTATAATTATATAGTATATTAATATATATATATATATATATATATATAATATATATATTAATAATATTAATATATTTAATATAATATAATATAGTATATATAATATATAATTATATTATAATTAATTATAATTATAGATATATTAATATATAATATATATATTTATTATTCAGAGGCTCGACTCCGAACACTCAGGCTAGTTTACGGCTACTATTAGCACGTATATATAAGAGTTATCATTATTAAAACGATCGATCTTTTACAACAAAATATATTTTCCTATAAAATCTTTATTTATTATATTTTTATTTTATTTTTATGTACAATAAAAGGTGATTATGAAAGATTCCAGTTATATATCTTCTTTCATCCTCAAGCATTATTAAAATTAAAACAAATAAGTGTATATATAATAAGGCTAATATTAGTAGCCACACTTTTAAATGTTTCTTCAATATAATTATAAAAGGTG
The DNA here is from genome assembly GCA_015478945.1 of Trachelipus rathkii. Classification (NCBI taxonomy): domain Eukaryota; kingdom Metazoa; phylum Arthropoda; class Malacostraca; order Isopoda; family Trachelipodidae; genus Trachelipus; species Trachelipus rathkii. The sequence continues at coordinate 41,080 of JABUQX010051274.1, forward strand.
ACAGCTATCGTAGGTTTCTCCGAAAGTTAAGACCGAGTAGAAATTATTTTGAGCCAGTATATAATCAACTATTACCTCATTCTGATTTAGATAATTTTTATTAATATTTTATTTTTACTAGTAGTTTTCGCTACCTGGAATTAATAAATAACTCAACTCGTTTATATTTTTATTAAAGAAAAATATTAAAAAATTAATAGAATTGATCTTTATTCATCATATCGGATAATAAATTAATATTTAAACACAGATATTTCACCTGAACGCCTTATATATATATATCATATACTGTATATATATACATATGACTATGTTCTAATGCTTTATTTCAAATAATTAATTATAACTTTATTACATCTATAGTTCCACTTTTAATTAAAAAAATAATTTAAAAGAATTAATAATAATATATAATACAGAATATAAATAATATAATAATAAATATATAAAATATATATCAATAATAAATTTTTTATTAATTATAATACTTAATTTATATAAAATAATTTAAAAAATAAATTTATGAAAAGACAATACAGTATATAGAGAACAAACGAACTCAAGTTTCATAGGCTATACACCAACTCCACCTCCTCAGACCTTGAACTCTCTAGATCTTCTTACAAGTAGTTTTCTAATGTGATAAATATTTTTTGGTATATAGTATTAGTATATAATATTAATTAATATATCATATTAATATATATATAATATTATATATATTATTATTATTTATATAATATATATATATATATTAAATAAGATATATATATATATATATATATATAATATACTATTAAATTATTATTAATATATATTATATATATAGTTATATATATATATATATATTTATTAATATATTATTATATATATATATTAATATAATATTATATATATATATATTATATTAATATATTATATATATATATAATATATATATATATATATAATATATATATTATAATATATATATATTATATATATATATATATAATATATATATAGTATATATATATATATATAATATTATATATTATATAACTATTATATATAAAAGATTTGCATTAGATGTCAATTCTATTGATCTGCACTCAGTGTATATGAAAGATGCGGGATGCGGATTTATCTGGAATGTTTTGAATTAGTTAATTATAAATTTCTATCAGCGTGAGATGCGTGAGTATATAATTTAGCGGATGTTTGATATATATATATAATATATATATATATATATATATATTATAATAATATATATATATATATATATTATATATTATTATATATTATATATATATATATAAATATATAATATATATATATTATTAATATAAATATTATATATATAATACTATATTAAGAATATATATATATATATATATTATATATATAATATAATATATATTATATATATATATATAATATATATCTATATATATATCGTTTAGTACCTACATTATATTTGTACAATCAACAAAATTCTTAAGTTTATTTATATAACTATCTTAATTATGTCTAAGATTGCGTCAGAGTGAGCAATAAGTATTTAAGTAATTAGTATTTTAATAGTGATATTACGTATAATAAAACCTCCCGTATTTTGAGTATAACTCTCCTCAAGTCAGATAAAGTCAGTACCAAATTATTAATAGAAATTCAATATAAAGAAGAATCTCTCACTTCATAGATTATACATCTCTTCTCAGATAATCCTCCGGCTAGAGCGTAAAAACTTCAAGGAAAAGGCTAGCGGACTTGAATTTATCGATTCACATAATAATTTTCGCAACTAATAACTGAAAGAGGCTGAGGGCAAGATTACGAAATATATTATTACACAAAGGACATGCATGCGGTTATTTCACAAATAATTTTCTCTGACTCTATACCTATTATATATTTTCTCACTTATTTCGTACTTAAGCAATATAAATTAATCATTATCTAAATATGTAGATTTTTATTATATTAGATATTACTCAATCTCATTTACCTCTTAGTATATCAGGGTATATTATATGTACTTATGACTCTATATCTTTATGATTAATATATAACCAACCAGTCTTTTAGCAATACATTTCCGGTATATAATATTAATTTATGGTGAAATATATATAGAGTAAAGATTAACACTATTATATATATATAATGATACTTCAATCTCAATAATCAAGTTTAACAGTGATAAAAATAATAGTAAGCGGGCAAGACGATATTGAAAGAAATAAGTAAAATAAATACATACTATATTATACTATTATCATATAACTATAAAATTATAGTATATAATTAGTACTTAAATATTTTAACTCACTACTACTCTCTCACATATATAATCTAAAACTACATCTACTCAATTAATGACTTCAAGATAATATAACGTAATCTATTATATTGATATACAATGTAAGGAATACTTCTCTCAAATTTTTCTTAATTTATATTTAATTTTGGTAATTATATATAGTATCGTCTTATTATTCTAACATACTAATCACATATAGTTATTCTCTCTCAGAGTGAATGCTCACATTTGTCAGACATTAAACTAATATACTATTCTCTACTCATTATTATCTGGTATGATTTTCTTATATATTCTACATTATCAATTACAAGGTTTATTGTAGATTATTTATATTATATATATATATATATTATTATATAGGTAGCAGTATGTAAATAAATTACTATAAATTTTTTTTGAGTAATTTCATCTTATTACGTAAACTCTTGAATTTCTACCTTTATTTCGTAATATTATTAAATAGTATTTCTCACTTATATGACCGTCTTGTTCATGGCAATTTATGTTATTAGTATATATAATATAATATATGATAGAAGTGTGTTCAATATAAAGGATATACTCACGTATACTAATAAGTTACTAAGTACTCTCCAATGTTACGGTACCTATTATATAGTATATTACTATATATATCATATTGATAAATCTCACTATTATATATGTATGGATTTATCTTATATCATTCATATTTATAATAGTTTATGTGAATTTATAATGTGAGTGTGATATAGGTAATCAGTAAAATATATCCTTTTATTATGAGTAGATATTTATCTCACTAATACGATAACTATTTTAGATTATCCTCTTCGTAAATTCTAAATGGTTCTATGTATTACTTATTCATCCTCTTTTATTGTTGTAGTATAATAGAAATATTTATTATTCTAAAATATAAAAGATATATATTATATCATATATTTTAACTTTCACTCTAATAGAATACTTTCAGTCTTACTACTATTGTTAAAACAATAGCTTTCTATCTCGTAACTAGCCAATCTTTGTTATAAAATACTACGTTGCTATTTTTTTTTTTCGCGATTTTTGTGTCTTGATTTCTATTAATTGGATACCCGTTAGAAAATCAGGTACTATATATATATATATATACTGTACCTTTTATTTACCTTATATCATATATTGGATATTAATTACTTGTAAACTAATATAGTAGGTATATTTAAATCATTTATAGTGAATATAACTCATAATTGTATTTATGCTATAACTCATAACAGCATTAATTATAATATATGTTTATATTAAACATATATTTTAGTTTTATTTTTATATTGTGCATTTTTACTTGGTACATTAGCTAGAGTATTTAATAATTTCTAAACGGATATTAATATATATAATATAACCTACAAATTATCATCTTGGATTGCACAAATACCCTCATTTTAATTAATATTTTCTGTACTAGTTAACATTATATAGTATATATATTCTTTATGTATTCAAATATATTATTATAGGTATTATAAATTATATTATGAGTATTTAATTCTTATCTGTGAGTAAATTACTATATGATAAACCAGTTTCTAGTCTCGTTAATTGAATATATTTAATTTAACATATTGCATCTTTTGAAATGTATATATTAATATTATTATTATATTTTATATTATGTAATGTATACTTCTAATAATAATTTAAATGTTTGTATATCTACTTATGTCTTCGGACTTATTTATTATTATATGATTATGTTGGAGCATTTATTTTGAAATAAGGTTATATCATAGTGAATTTTTTATTAGTTTTATAGTATATATTATATATATCATTAGTATATAGATAAATAATTATGATTATTTATATTTATATATATTTATATATTATTTATTATAACATAACTTTCTCACTTATCGTTGTTTATATATCATAGCGCTATATATAAGGTAATATATTATTATATAATGATATAATGTTTATATAATTTTAGATCCTCTTATTTTATTTAAAATATATACTATTAGATAAATTATATGAATAAAATGTTTTAATAAAATACTCTATAGTATGTTTATTATACAATTTATTCAATATTTTATCTTAGTTAAATTATTATTTGGATAATAAGTTATGGAGCCTAGTAGTACTAATATAGGCCTTGTGTGTACTGGTTTCTAAATGGCTAATGTAACGTCAATTTAATCATGAATTTTTTTTGTTTTGAATTTATATTTAATATATTACTTTATACATATACTGATACCAACACTTGAATTATTTTCAGTGGTAACGCCTATATATTCATGATGTATTGTTCGGATAGTATTATAGTTTACAATTACTCTTTCTTACACGGTCTATAGGTATGAAATCACTCTCGCTTTATGAAAAATGAAATATCTCGAAATGTACGACACCCAACTGCACAGATTAAACCAATTACAATATTTGGAATCAGCGTTTATAACACTATGATATGACAAAGAGCACTCGTAAAGATATAAATAACTCTCTCTCTCTCTCTCACGAGAGAGCGCGTTCTCTAGCCACAACATTGTGTGACAGAGGGAACGGCTGGGGACGCTCTCTCTCTCCCAAATTTACCCTGTACGGGGAGGCGAGAACCCCCGCGACACCCAAATACAAAGAGCGGGGTTCCGGAGCCCGTCCACGGATGGGGGGAGGAAATCTTTCTACTGTCGATTACCCCCGGCTACGAGGAGGCTCGAGCAGGACCCTAGAGCAGCGTAACTTTAGCATCTTTTGCTTTAGGTTTCTCAGCAGATAAGCACCATTTGGTGTATATTCCTACTTAAGTTAAAAAAAAAAATTATAAAACTTTGAAAATAGTTTACGGATCGTAAAAATCTGTAATCTTTATGCCTATTTCTAATGTGCATTGTATCATTTGTAGTTTAATTTCCTATCTCGTTGGTATATTATATTAGTGAGATTACTTAATATTAATATTAAAAACTACAAAAAACATTAATACATTAAAAAATATCTAGACCATTTGCATAAAGACGAGTAAAGGCTGTTCACTGTTATAAAGAACATAACTACAATATTGATTTAGTCAAGTTATATATTTACTCAATATATATATATACTATATACTATATTATATATATATATTAATAATTATATATTAATTATTAATAATATATATATATATATATTTATATATTAATATAATAAATATATTATTATATTATATTATATAATATTATATATATATATAATATATATAATATATTAATATATAATTATAATATATATATAATATTAATATATTAATATTATTAATATTATATTATACTATATATATATTATATATATATATTTATATTAATTATATTTAATATATATATATATATATGTATAATTATATAATATATATATATTATACTCTTAATATATTTATTACTTATATAATATATATATTATAGTTAATAATATATTATATATATATATATTAATATATAGTATACATATATATAGGCCCCTTTCGTTATACACAATGGGACCTAGTTCTAGGGGTGTATGGCAAATATTTTCCAGTGTAGGGACTGATATAATATATTATTTGTCATATTAATATAAGGAATGTCGTATTTATATGATTTTCCGATAGCTAATTTTGAGCCTTAATTACAAATAGCTAAGATTGCATAGAATGTATCTTTGAGCTCTGATATTGTCTGAATAAGCGCTGAGTCTTCAAGGAAATTTTATTTATATAATTTAATAATAATGGATGAAAAGGAAAAAGAAATAATTAAAGAAATAAGATGTATAACCTTATTTTGTAAAGATAGTTTTATTACTTATTACTTTATATATTAAATACAATCTTATTATTATATCATAATAAATTAGTATTTATATTGAATATTCATTTATTCTTATGTAGGTTAACTAATACCTTACTAAACATAACAATTCATTTTATTATTTAATAAAATACATATATTCCCATAAATCACAAAGAGAGAAATAAAACATCAAATCCAAGAAAATATAATCAACCGCTTACAAAATTAATCTAGCAAGATGCGTACTTTCTTTTGATACCGGTTCATTTGTTATAGCATCGTTAGAGTTCTAAGTTAATGACATCGCTGGCGTTGAGTATTGTTGATGATGTTGTTTGTCAGTCTATCTGACGTAATGCTCTGGATTCCATGTCCGGATATTTGGGCCATTCAACTTGATAAACATTAGGGCTGATACGTGCTCGATGGTCAGTGTTGTTCTAGTTGGCGATATTATTATATTCATATGACTGAAACCCCGTTCACACCCTAATGAACTGCAAGGAATGAGCTTGGAGCAATTCATCAGTGGATTTGAATCCTTCGGAATGACCGTTGCTGTTTTTCTTAAGATGAATCATTGAAAAGCTGTTTATTATATTTTATGTCAGATTATATATAAATATTCAACCTGAATCTTGGCAACAGAATTCATTTGCTGATTTCTTTTATTTCAACCGTGATCCAACGGATTTGTTGGCGAGGCCAGCTTTTGCTTTACAAGCACTTTGCACATTCTGAAAGAAGTGAAATATATTCTTTTTCGTGATTGTCGGTCCGTGTAGGTGGTTCGTTGCTGCTTCTAGTAGTGAAAAGCCTTCTATTAAGGTTAATGACACTTGATAGCAATTGCTAGTCATTAATATCAGTTATTTTGCTACTACTTGTTAAGGGAACACGGCAAAAGTTACCTTCGATTGCAGCTCTTTTGGCCTGAAGGCTTTTAGTGCCAGGTTTCTCTTTAAAGCACTTGAAAAAAGCAATTGACCTTCTTATGATTTTGTCTGCATAAACTACAGTCGTTTGACTGTTTTGAAGACATTCTGAAACCATCGACAACTCTGCTAATATGTCATACATGATCGCCAAATCTGACAGAAATTGAGTTGATGTCAGGCGTTTAATCAATCCTCTGTACATCGCTCGTTCAGTTGTAGTTCTGTTCTTGTCTTCTTGGGCCTTCTTAAAATGAGAGTACAATGCTTGATAGCCATACCAAACGGCCGTTACTGTTCTAAAGAACTGGATACCCATCTCGTACCCAAAATACGACCAATTTTGTATAGCTGCAAATCAAGTTCATTCACTAACACACTCGGCTAGTTCTCTTTGGATTTTAGGTGATTTAGCGTATTCTGTAGTGTATTTAATAACTTTAATCCATAAAAATTTTTGAAAATGTTACAATGAGCTCCAACATCATATTGATTGGAATCACTTACAGCTTTAACTCTATGACTTATGTTCAACACAGTGCCAAGGTCAAAAACATAATGTTTGGTGATTTATTGCTGTAATTAAGCTGTATTCTACCGACGGCCAGATTTTTATCTACTAATACACTGACACTAGTCGACCATGACATCAGAGCATATTATGAACTTAAAATTCTCTTTTTAAATTATAGGTACTTATGATCAAACCCATGTCTTTTAATACATAACAACCTATATTATGAGGCTCCATCAAAAATAGTAATAAGCAGTTATTTGAGTTAAGGCATTATTTACTCTCAAGCAGGTGTTTCTTAAACGCCTACCAAAGTACTCATTTTGAGAATATATGGGAAGTGATATCATGGTTGCTGAGTTTCAACGATGGTTTTTCATAGGATCATTGATTGATCAGTAGATTGTAATCCTTAAGTCTCTAGATATAGGATCTTCGCAATCACTGCCACCTAATTAAATTTAACCTTAATCTACTTGCATTAAAGAATAAGACATTGAGTTTTAAATACTCTTAGTGAATTATTTTGCATATTTAATTTTTGTTTTTCATCTCATCAGAATGTACGGGTTATTGTATTTCGAGATTTCTGAACACTATAAGTTTAAGAGGATTGTGTCATGGCGTGACAACTTTATCAATGTTCTTTTCTATGACTTATTCAGTTCTGCTTTACTACTGTTCCAAAGTGTGGCTTGTTTCTATTATAGTGGATCGTAGTGATTAAAGCCTATTCATTTTCCTCGACCGTCTCAGTATAGACTGACATCTCTCAAATACTTTGTGTATGGCTATACTCAGGTGAGCAGGGACAGGCTCTAGGACAGTATTGTTCTTTGTTCGAAGTTTACTATATAGTGGTAAACATTATTTGCTTTTAACTATCAAAATGTATGGTATGAATCATCACATATATATCATAGTCGTTTTCTTGGTGATAGTTTTTCAATCATTATATGCACTAAAATATATATAATTTTTTATATAGTACAAACTATAGTATATTATAGTATATTATATATTGTTCTTTCTAACTACTACAAATTTCCGCGTAGAATAATAACACCAGAATAAAATGACATGGGTAATTTTTTGAGGGGCAATTTGCCATATGGCAATTATTACTAATGGCAAGGATTATTATGAATATGTTATATTATTACGGATATTGGAAATGATGATTACTTAATATTTTATGAAAGAAATTTTCAACTGCATAACACTAATGAACATTTAACTTGTTATTCGAACATTGTGTTACAAAATAAAAATATTATCACTTATATATTAACGGTAGATCTAATAAGTATGTATATAGAATGTAAAGTATCTAATTTTTAATTTCCACTCAATACTCAAAGCTTATCATAGTCTCTATAAGTTTTTATATAATAAATTATATATATACTTTTACATTCTTCTTAATAACACCACCACCTTTAGCTCTATTATAGTAATAATAATAGTGAGTTTAAACCTTTTGTATTTTATATTGAAGTATATTTTAATGTGATATTATATACATCTCTGGAGATACATAAAGCTATAAAGTAACGCTATTTATTTTTTTTGTTTTTTTTATTTTTATTTTATTTTATTTTTGTTGTAGTCTTTTGTGCAATTCATTTTATTTTTTGTATTATTGTTGCAATTATGCTAATCAACTCGGTTCAAGTATATCGAATTAGTACGTTTTAATTTTTATGTAATCTTTAAATGTCTATTTATTTTCAATAGTAAGAATGTTAACTTTTGGAATACAAACTGCATACAATAAGCATAGATTAATATTTACTATCTGTAAATGCGATACCTATTCTTTCCTATTAATATTAATGCTACTAAGATATATAATACTATAATATCCAAGTAATTGTAACTGGTCTATTTAGTAAAACAGTAGGGATTTGGGGTTACAAGGCCGTGTATAGAATGCCTATATCATATATCTCATTTGGTGTTTTATTAGTTTTAGTATTTCATGCGTTATATTGATTTACAATTATTAAAAAATTCTATTTATCAATCTCGCAATAAATATATTCCTGACGTCGAAACATCTACCAGTAGGCAAAGGCGCGGATGCGGATCTCTTAAGAAGAAGTTTCTCTGTTATCTTACCGTGGAATTTATCGTGTATACTTTTATATATAATATATTCGGTTGCCATTTCGATATGTGTTAAAACTGGAAAGTGGTAGGTCTAACCTTTTCTTTAAATATAATTTAGCTACAAGGAGGAGAGTATTATTTGGGAAAAATTTTCATTATATATAAATATAAATATAATATATATATATTTATATATATATTATATATATATATATATATATATATATATATATATATATATTATATATATAATAATATTATATATATATTATATATATATGAGAGAAGAGAGAGAGAGAGAGAGAGAGAGAGAGATATATATATAGTATTTTTTTTTCTCGAGAGACACTACTTCGATTTTTTTTTTTTAAACTCTTGAGAAATTTGATGGAAGAAACATAAATAAGAAAGAATCGCCCAAACAATTTCCCAAAACAGCAAAAAAAAAAAATTAAAATCAATTTCTGTTTAAAAAAGTTATCTTCATTTTTGTTTTGCGACAAAAAATCAAATAAGATTTTTTTTTTTTATCCAGACATTGACGAATCATACACCAAAAAGATATGATCTATCCCTACCATTCTAATATTATGATGTTCTTAATATTTCAAATAGAAAATAATGAAAATTATAAAAGAAATTATAAATTCAAATTAAAAAACTCATACAATAGAAAAAAACACTTTAAAAAACTTTCTTTTTGTATATATAATATATATATATATATATATATATATATAATATTTATATTATATATATACATATAAATAGTATATATATAATAACTATTTGTGGTTTTTCACTGCAGTTTTTCTATATGATATATATATATAATATATATATATATATATATATATATATATATATATATATATATATATAAAAAAATATATATATATAATATATATATATATAATATATAATATATAAATATATATTATATATATATATATATATATTATATATTATATATATATATATATATAACATAATATAATAATAATAATAATTATAATAATAATAATAATAATAATAATAATAATAATAATAATAATATTATTATTATTATTATTATTATTATTATTATTATTATTATTATATTATTATTATTTTATTATTTTATTAATTATTATCATATTGTTTTTATGATTATTATTGTTATCGCTTTTATTTCCACATACATTTAAAATGTAAACCGTAATTTATTGCCTATTATTTTTTATAATGTAATTAATCCTTTCTGCAAAATTTTAAATAATGAAAAATGATATTTAAACAAGTCCTTTACTGGCTAGACGATTCTGGCATGTCTCTTCCTCCTCTTTCTCACTATTTCTTTTTCTTCACCAATCGTGTCTTGACAAGCAACGAATTTCTCGCTTGCTTTCCTTCATTTCTCCCTTTGTTTCATATTTCAGTTCTCGAAATGTTATGATGTTCTCGTGGCCAAGGAGGTAAAGATTTTACCTTCACTTTACTGTTATTTATTCATTTATTTTATTTTGATTTATGTGGTTTAATTACCGTTTTATTTTATTATTTTAGATTAACTGATGATGAATGCTTAATGATTCGAAATCTTCAATGGAATTAAAATTAAAATTATGTTGAAAAAATTTATGTAGGTCATTGCTATTCTGAATATTTAGCAGTCAACTTGTCAAGAGTATCAAGAATCATCAATAGAATTGGAAATGCTGTTTCTCAACAAAGGTCTGTCTTATCCAAAACTCTTTTTCTACTTTCATTGATAATTCTCCTTTC
>JABUQX010051274.1:60000-69000 GCA_015478945.1 Trachelipus rathkii
CTAACGTAAATCTCTAAAGTGAGCGCAGGCGGATGCCTTACTTAATAAGAGGGAGATTAAAAGTAGAAGGAAAAGCAGTTGAAGGTTGGGAGTTCAACAGAAGAGAGGTGGCTGGAAAGAAGGAGGTACCAGAACGAACTTGCCTAGGGTTTCCAATATTCACACAGAATAATTTATGAGAAAGTAGGATATCCCTTGTGTTACGAGGGCAGCAAAGGATGTGGAATGTGAAAGGTTAACTTCCTCGAACAGCTGCCGTTGTAGTACCTATAGTAAAGGTATAGCGCACCAACGTCACGTCGCAGAGATAGAGGATGAAGGGAATTTGAAAGTAGGAGACAGTTTATTAGTGTTTAGCCTAGACTCAACCTTATTCAAAAAGGATGCAACCGGAAGCCCCCTCCAAATGTGCGATAAGTATTCCAATAAAAGGGCTGGCAGAAACTCCTTTATAATTCTGTTCTAGTAACTGTCGGATGAAAAAACCTAAACAGAACTCTCTGCCTTTTTTTAGATCACCTTAGTAACCATTGTGATATGAAGTTTCCAAGATAGTTTACTGTTTATGTTCAGATCAAAGTGTTTCATTGTTGTCTACAGAAGAGACGGAGAGCATCGCAAGGAGAATAGGAAAGTTAAGGAGGTGTTTTGAGAGCCAGATTGAAGAAGCTCGGTTTTTTAAAATAAAGAGTTGAATTTCACTAAATTGCGGTGACTCAACCGAGAAATCCCATCCAGAATCGGTAAATGAATCGGAAAAGTCTGAATCGAGAAAGTAACTCTAGATACAGATTTGAAATGATGAAAGATGGGGAGCTAGTTAATGGCAATAGGAAAAATGAACAGAATTGGAAGTGCAGCTGGAAAGATTGTAATGAAAGTAAGAATAAATTTGGAGATAAAACAGAATCTTGAGGAGCACCACAATTAATAGGAAAGGAGGAAGAGGTCACTCCAATCAAAAGTCCCGATATAGAGCGATCTTGAGAGAAAAACTAGACATTAGTAGAAAAAGGAGGAGGAAACCGAAGGAAGGAAACCTTCAGAGAGTTATGATGCATTCAATCTCGTCAAAAGCTTTCAAAATGTCAAAATGTCAAATGCCACCTACAAGACTCCCTATAGTCCCTGAGTGCAGATCATAACATTGAAATTGGAAAGTATGCCACCAGTTGACATTGAGTGACGAAAAGCCATGCCTAATGATAATCTGAAAGAGAGGAATGCGACTCTAATGTGTTGGATGGAAATGAAGATTTAAGGAAAGTTTTCAAAGTTAGACAGATTGCAATTTGAGAGCTATATGGATAGATCGGTTGAAAAGGATCAGAGTCGGATACCCCCTTCTATATTGGTTGGAACGTATGTGTGTTTCAGAAATTGAGGGAAAGTATTAGTATTAAAAGGCAATAGAGAATATAGCAAGAACAAGGACAGGTGCCAAGCTCCGAACAAACTCTCTCAAACACCGGAAGGAATGCCGTCCGCAATAGCTATCCTGACGTTCATAGATCTGAGGATCTCATGCTACATGACCATGTGTAAATCACAGGAAGAGGCATAGGACACCTGAGAAGAGAAGGAGTAGGAGGAGGGATGCCAGAACCATCTAGGGTAGAATTAGATGAAAAAAGGAGGCCGAAAAGATTATTCTTTTCAAAAGGAGTATTATCTACTGTTATATCTTCTCATCCAAATACTGAGGACCTCTATTTAGGGGATTTCAATGTACACAACACTGAATGGTTGGGGTCCTCTCATGCTGATTTAGGTGGGGAGGAAGATGAATCATTCAGTGTTCTCAACGATCTGGAGCAACTAATTTAAAGGACCTACACACAATTCCGGATGTTCCCACCAATTCTTGAACACACTGAACCTAATGTTTCTCACTCACTAGTCCTCTTTCTATAAAATGCACCACCTTCGCTCCTATCGGTAAATCTGACCACAACCTTATAACTCTTAATTTTAATACTTTCTCTCTAACAGTTCCATCTTGCCCTATGCGTTTTTTTCTGGCACTTTGATCGGGCCAATTGGGAGGCATTATGTCGCTTCTGTGCTAGCTATAAATGGAGTGACTGCTTTGACTCTGAAGACGCTTCAGCTTCTGCCGATAAGATGGGAGCTTTAATCGTTGACGGGATGAGCAGGTTCATTCTTTCTTCGACTAAATATCTTTCTCTCCTCAAAATCCATGGTTCGATCGTGCTTTGTTCCTCTGGCCATTCAGGCTAGAGACAGTGCGTATCGGGGGTGGAAAAAATCTCGTTCTCCTATCACTCTCGCTAATTTTCATTCAGCTAGAAATCGTTGCAGGGATACTCTTCGACGAGCAAAGCGGACTTTAATTAAACGAAAGTGAGTTGACCTCCTTGGTTCTCCTACGGACAAATCTTTATGGCCTCTTGCCAAAAACATTTCTAACAACTTTTGTAAATTTTCCTCCTCTTATTCGCTCTGATGGTTTTGTTGCTCATACTCCAACTGAAAAGGCCAATCTCTGTTGGCCTCCTATTTTCCTGTAACTCAACCCTGGACGATTCTGCTTCCTTTCTTCCTCCTTCTTCTCTCAGCTGTCCTATGCCTTTGCTTGTGATTACATTTTGATCGAGTGCATGAGCTCCTGAAATCTAATGAACGTTAGGAAGGCGGTTGGCCCGGATGGCATTCTTTCTCGAGTTTTGAGGGAGTGTGCTTCCGTGCTGACCCCGGAAGCACGCAAATGTCCAACCTGTTCCAAAAAAAGGGAACTGGCTTCTGATACTTCTAATATCGCCCCTATATGCTCTATACTTTGTTATCTATCTAAAGATCTTTGAAAACCTTTTCAACTCTCAACTTCTTGACCATCTGGAATCCAATTCCTTCTTTCCTAATCGGCAGGTACGGCTTTCGGAGCTCGAGTCCTACTGGCGATATACTTTCTATCTAACGATTTTATGGTTTTCCGCTTAGGAATTTTGAGAAGTTATGTGTGGTGGCGACTTGACATATCAAAAGCATCTGATCGGGGTATGGACATGCGTCACTGCTCTCCAAGGCTCCTCTTTTGGGTTTCTCCTTCTCTTTGTTTACTTATGTCTAGTTTTTCTTTCAAAATCGCTTAATATCGGCTGTTGTATTAGTAGAACTTCTTCTTCTTTTTTCTGTCATAGTGCGCTTCCTCAAAGGTTTCTTTTATCTCCTACTTTTATTCCCTGCTTTTATTAATGATCTTCTCAACTGTTTATCTAACTCCATCCATTCATATGCCGATGACTCGACCCTTCATTCTTCAACTCATTTCAATCCTACCCCCTCTTTTGCTTCTAGAATTGCCTCTCGTCTTAAACTTTGTGATTCTATTCTCGCTCATCTGAATAGAATTTCCGGGTGGGTCTCTCAACCTTGTGAAATTTAATTCTTGAAAACCCAGCTTCTACAAATCCTCCCTCTCTAAGACAACCTTCTAAATTTCCTATCTCTTCCGACGGTTCTCTCGTCCTCCTGCTGTTGACAGTAAAAACATCCTTGGCCTTAAACATAAACAAAAAATGTCTTGGAAAACCTCTCACATCACAACGGTTGCAGGGCGGATCAACAAGAAACTGGGATTTTTTTTAGACTGTGAGGCTTTTTTTCTTTCTCTCAGTTACAGCTATACAAGGGTTTTATCCGCTCATTGTATGGAGTACTGCTCTCATATCTGGGGGGGGGGGGCTCTGGTTTCACCCGGCTTTTGGACAGGTTTGGGTCAAAGACCAATAAGGCTTATATAACTGTTCTGACTTTTCTAGTTCCTTGACCCTCTATATTTAAGTGGTGCTTTTATCCTCTTTTTTTTTTTTCCTATCTTGATCTAAATATGTTAACAGCGGCAAGTGCAGTGGGAACATACACTCCGGTACCATCCACTTTAAGACGCCTGCTCGTAGCAGCCAAGGGGTGCTTGGTGTGGGCTCATGAGTTTTGTGGTTGATATTAGTAACTCACCAGACTATTCGTGCGGTGCTTCCTTCTTTTTCCTGCCAAACTCTGTTCTGTGGAATTCTTCTTCCATCTTCTGTGTTTCCAACTCAATTAAACTCCCTCACTTTAAAAGCCTGCGTCTGTGCTCATCTGCGTAATGGCGTTAGATGAATTTTTGAGGCCTCGTTCAACACCCCCCTCCTTGAAATAGGGCTTCTACCCGTGAAATGTAATTTTTCCGCTTTAAAAAAAATAAATAAATAACTTTTTAATAAAAGTATATTACGGAACTGTACAGGAAGTTCGTCGTTCAAAGAGGAATTATATTAAAATTTAAGAAGAGAATTATTTTTCCGTATTTTTTAAAATCTCATTTTCTATAAAATATTTTTTAAGTTTTTAATTCTAAGTTAATAAAGATGTTATTAACAAACATTCAGTTTTATCATACCATAAAATTTTTGCAACAGAATTAATGATTTCATAAGTGTAAATGGAGAAGGAATTATAACAAGGGTTGGAGCCGAAGCCGGAGCCGGAGTCGAACAATTTTAAAATGCCGGAGCCGGAGTCGGAGCCGGGTAATTTTAAAACTCTGGAGCCGGAGCCGGAGCCGGAGCCGGAGCCGAAGCCAGGTCAGAGCCGGGTAAATTTTGGGGGATCTGGAGCCGGAGCTGGAGTCCGAGCAGCACATAATTTTGATTTAAAATGAATCTGACAGATAATTTATACAACTTTTTATTCATTAGTACTTTTTATATTATTAATTTTATTATGTAGAGATATTTTTTTCTTTAAACATGATTCAATTACGATATATAAGTATACACAATATTTTGCTAGGCAAGCATTCATGAACATTCATGAACATATATATATAATATATATATATATATATATATAGACAAAGTTTATAATATATAATATATATAATATATATATATATATTCTTGTTATAATAAATAATATATATATATATATTATATAATATATATATATATATATAAAATATAAACATATATATATTATATAATATATAAATATATATATATATATTTATATATATATATATATATATATATATATATAAATTAATATATATTATATAACTATATAATATATATATATATATATATAATATATATATATATATTATAAATATATATATATTATAAAATATAATATATTATATTATATATATAGATACATAAATATATAATATTATTATAATATATATATATATAATATATAGTATATATTTTGAAATTCTAGATATATAATATATATATAATATATATATATATATATATTTATAAAACTTAAGAAAAGTGTCAAAATTTAAAATTTATTCTAATTATGACTGTTCAACAAATTTTGAGAAGTTGAATGTTACGGTGAGGAGAACATGATTTACTTAAGTTTTTTGGGTCGCTGAATACAAAAATAATGTTTAAATTGTTCAGTTAGTCTTGTTTACAAGGTATTGGCAATCACTATAATATTCATGTTACAAAGAAATATTAAAGATTTGAGCATAAAATAACTTACCTTAATGGCGTCACCTTTTCGCCTGTCTATGATATTGTGTTTCAGGAGCATTTCTTTTCGGCATCCAGCAATAATAACTTAGCATTGCAGCATTCTATTTCCCTTTGTACTTTTGTTAAATCACTGAAATATCTTGGTGAAAACGCTCACCATGTTCATCGCTCACGTCACCACAATTTGGTGGGAAGAATCTCCAAGTATGATTTTAAAACATGCATTTTAAGCAACATATTACAACCTAGCTGTTTATATGAATCCACCAGTTAATTAACCAGTTCTTTAAAATTTCAGCTTTGAAATTTCCCAGAAAACCATGTGCAATTGCGCAACATTCTTAAGGGATTTCCTTGCAGTTTCCTTCTTGTCATTTAGCACTGATTCAAACTGTTGGTCTTTAAATAGATTTCTGATCTGTTGACCAATAAACACTTGCTGTCACCTTTTGGAAACTAAGCCTGGGGAGCTTTCCTCGTAACCATTTACATCTAAGGCTCCAACAAAATTTTTCATAACCCCTAATTTTATGTTTAGTCGGAGAAGCAAAACTTTGTTCGGTTTTATCGGTGGTTGATGTACAACATTTTTAATCTCAAGAGTTAATGACCATCTTAGGGGTCAACTCTCTGTAACATAATGGGTGTCTCGGGCGTGACTATCCCACTCGCACAGGAAACAACAGTACTTGATGTACCTTGATTGAAGTCCTACTTTAAAGTCAGCACACATTTTCAACTGATACCTCACATAGTCTACTGCAATCGGAATGATTTTCATATTTGTATATGTTTCTTTTGTATTATTTGGTCGCATACGCAACCCGAATTGAAGGAAACTCATTACCATTATGTAAAGTAGGTGTAAACCAAACACATTATTGAATTTTTGTAGCTCGCCCAAAATATATATACCGAAAATTTCATAAAAATCAAATGAATAGCAAAAAAAAATTGTCAAATTTTTAATTTAGACAATTTTTTGAGCTTAACAAGTAGGTTTAAAAAAGTTGGAATTTTTTACTGTTTAATTATAAAACTTATAAAACAAAAGACCCTTAATCATGGCTCATTGTTAATTTTGCTTCATTTTAAAATATTGGAGAATGAATGTTAATATGACGAAATTCATTAAATTATCAAGAATTAAAGATTCATAAAGTGTGGTCCAAGAATTCAGGGATTTGATCTTTTTCTCGGGAAAATCTGTTTCTCTTTGAGCCGTTGAGGTTGCCGGCTTGGTTAAACATACTTTAGCTGAAGAGGCAATGTCGAGAGGAATCAAAGAATTTTCTTACCAGATTCGGAAGTTACGATGTTTCTTTAAGTTCTTAAATTCGAGATAAGTAGTGGTTATACTTCTAAACTAATAAAGTAGATATGTTTAAATGCATTAACAGTGAAATGGTGTTATTATATTAACTTGTGAAGGGGTAATTTGAAAGTTGAGATAGCAGGCAGAGAGACTGTTAAAATTAGCCAGATATCAAGTCAACGAGCGGAACAAAATTTTTTAGGCAAGATTATCTGGCCTCCGGCCAAAGTTATGGCAAAAGTTACAACACTAAAAATGCCGGATACAGCCGGAACCTCGTCATGAATCTCGTGGGTATCTCTAATATATATATATATATATTATATATATAATATATATATATATCTATATATAATAATATATATATATAATATTAATTATATATTATAATATATATAAAAAAAAAAAAAAAAAACGAGGGAGAATTTAGATAAATATATAAAATTTATATAGAGTGAAAAAGATTTAAGTTAGATAATTGTGAATATATATATATTACGGTATATTGTAATATATATATACTATATATATATATATATAATATATATATATATATTATATATATATATATATATATTAGTATAAATATATATAATATATATATATATAAGTATATGATATTAGGGGTGTACGGAACTGAAAATTTCCAGTTCGCGGCCGGAACCGAATTAGCCGGAATCACAAAAAAAATCCGGCCGGAATCGGAATTTTCTAATGAACTTTCCTTAACTATAAAGAAAATATATAAAAAATATAGTTTTATAAAACTTTCAACATAAAATCTTATATTTACTACCACAGCACTTCCAATGAAATAATGGAAAATATTCATTGAAGAGGATATCTGAAGTCCAAAAATTTTTAATAGTTTACAAGGGAGAGTCTTGTATTTTCTAGAACAGGGGAAACTACAAAAGAACAATAGATCCATTCAGGGTGAAATGAAGTGATTTTGAAGAGAGTTCTCCCAAAAAAATTTGGCATATTCAATGACTCCAAATCACAGAAAAAATGAATTTTATATCGCAATGAGTAACCAGCCGTTTGCAGTCACAGAACCAGCCATTCACTATAGAACTTATTGCCCATCTTTAAATCCAAAATATCTTTTCTTAAACAGAAAATATTTTGTAAGTAAATGTTACCCACATATAGAAGTTATACAGCAGTTTTCAAGAAGTTATCTAATGTTGGAAACCCCGGGGATTTACTACAGATATAAGTAGAGAGCTAAATATTCAAACGACTCAATTTATTTCTTTAACGCACTCTGGCTTACCAGCGAGTTTGAAAAAATGGATTGTGTACTCCATTGCATGTATTTCCCAGGTTCTCATTCTGGAAATAAAATCACTATGAGTTTTGAAATTACGTTGAATAATTGGGAAATTCCTCCTAACTATAATCCATTTGATCCTTCGAGAAGGAGCATTATAACATGAAACTTTTAGTTGATTTAGCAGGATACACAAGTTTTTCTTGTTTTATTCATAACTTTAATTTATTAAAGATGCCTTATTTTCTCAAGCAACAGTGTGATTTAATAAGAAATGTAGGAATATTTGTACACATTTCAATCATTACAGTTTTTAAGCTGTAATTGAACTTAAAAGATACAAAGAGACCTGGATCCACATCTTGCAAGCCCACGTATGCCAATTCAAGATGTTATGCAAGGTGAAATAGACATATCTTGATTCTAGGAAAGAATTTGAATGTTTGAAAGACTCTGCAAGTTTAGTAATTATTAGAACAATCATCCAATTTAAAACTTTGACTGCTAATAATGGCAACTACTTGAAAAATTCTAAAAGTTTTTGCAAGCCATTCTTTCTCATGGTTACGAAACTTTAAGGCACAATCAGTTATATCGATCAATTATTCTATCATATTTGAGCTGCTCCAGATATACTCTCAAACTTTGGATGACAGCAGAGAAATAAGAAGAGCTGAAGAGGCAAATTGATTTAAGATTTATGAATAAAAAGGAAGAGAAAGGATCATGGACATATAATCAACAAGATAAGATTATTTTTAAAATCCTGTAAGTAGAACCCAAGATAATAACATCACAAGATCTTCTAATGATAATAAGTAGTTTAAGCAAGTTATGGATACTACTACAACCACTGCAAATAATTTGAAGGTAGAAAGTGTGATAGTTAGTAGCAGTAACAGAAAACGGTTTCT
>JABUQX010051275.1:0-17951 GCA_015478945.1 Trachelipus rathkii
GGATGATTTATGAGTTGCGGCGGGCTGTGGGTGAGAAAACGCAAACTGGCTTTTTCTGTGGTAAGTACTTGGTTTTTTCTGTGGTTCGTTTTGAAGAAAAAACATGACTGCTGTTTGTTTTTAAAACAAATATGTTTTTGTTTTTTTGTGTATTTTTAAATAGTTAAGCGCCAGGTTCTCTCGATTTTATGGTAGGTATAGATGATAGGATGGGTGTTGGTAAAGATTATAAGGGAGCAGGTGTCAGTATACGCTTCTAGGGCCTAATTATGTTGACTTATTATCTACGGATTTTATCATTATACTGTGTGTATGGAGGTGTATATAAAATGGTATTATATTATAAAACTGATTTAATAGTAGGTATATATATATTATATATAGTATTATTTAGTGATATATTTATGATAGTTATCTGTATGATAAAAAAGGAATGGTATTTTGCAGAAGTGGTTTTGGGGTGTCAGAAAAAATGAAATGGTAGGAAGGTGATTGTTTCTGGTGAGGGGAGAGGTATATCTTGTGGGCTGTGTAAGTAATTATTTTTTAAAAGCACAAGCTATGGCCATCGGAGTATTAGTCCTAGAGATTGGTGCTAGGTAGAAGAGGTGGTATCGTAAGTGAAAAGTTGGATGTGATATTTGTTTGGTGAAGAAGGAGATGTTGAAAGTATGTATCTGATGTTAAATCAGTGAGGGGTTTAGGAATGGGATTTTCGGATCATTATTGTTCTATGTAAAATTAGTTAGTGGGGATTGGATGGAGAGGAAAGTGATACAGAAGGAAGTGGGTAAAGATTAGATGAGTGAGAAGTTTAGTGACAAAGGTGTAAAAGGATAAGTTTGTAGAACGCTCGAAGTAAAGTCAGATTGAATGTGACCATTTTGAAACTAAAGTATTAGATCTGGAGTGCAGATTGTTGTTAGTCAGTTGGATAAAAGAAGTTGTGGGTGTGCTAAAGTAGGTAAGTAAGCATATGATAACTAGTTTGGTAGTGGGTTGTGGAATGAATGAGGGTTGTATGCACGGAAGCGCGCGTTTGATTAAAATGTAGTAAGAAATAAATGCGTGGTTGAATGGTGGTACTTAATTCGAAAGCAGTAAGGATGGATATGTTGTGCTATAAAGCATAGTGTATTGTGCCTAGAATTATGAGAGGAAAAAAGGAATGCTAAAGAGATGCATTACGTAAGAGAAAAGTGATAGAGGTCATTGAACAAGTTGTAAGGAGGATGAATGGGGACATACAAGGGATTAGGAACTCTTCTGGAAGGAAGGCGGCGAAAGCGTTAAGAATTAGAATAGGGAACGTGCTTAGAATATTATAAATAGGGATGGTGTTTTTTGTAATTGATGATCAGAATGGATTGAGTGGAGTGTGGAAAGAACAGTTGAAAATCTGGATAATATTGGGCAGTAATGATGAGGTGACTATGCGTGTGTGGGTTTGATGGTGCAGGAGGAATAGGTATTTTGGGAATGAAATAATTACTACACTTTTAAAGCCTAATTTTGGCGTAGAACAGTGAGTAAAGTTGAGAATGGTAATCTGCAAGTATAGATTGGATGATAATGTTGCGAGATGCATTGTGATAAGGAGACTGGAGGCAGAGGTGATTGATTGGATCTTGAAGTTGTGTAATAAAGCGTTTATGGAGGGTATTACCTGGTGTGTTCAAGGGAATGTTGGAGGAGAGGAGTAATGTCAGTACTTTAAATATAGGGTAATGGGGAATAAAGGGAATCTTGTAGAAATATAGGGTATTGTTTATTGAGTGTTGTAGGGAAGATATATGCTGGTGTTTTGGTCGAAAGTAGTGCGACGCAGAGTGAACTGAGGGACTGATTGGTGAGAAACAAGGTGCGTTTAGGAGAGTAGAGGATGTGTGGGATCAAATCTTTACATTAAGACAAATGATTGAGAATGAGAGAGAAGAAGGATAATTGTATTTAGGTTTTATGGGATTTGCAAACAGGGTATGATAGGGTTAATAGGGAGGTCTATTGGAGGTGTTAGTGATATATAGTGTGGGTGATAGGCTTCTGAATGGAATCAAAAGTATTATGATGATAGTGAGGTGTGTGTAAGAATAGAATGGTGTCAAAAGTGAATTGGTTTAGGATATAGCGGAGTGAGCACGGGTTGTGTTTTCTGGGTCTCCTTGGTTATTCAGATTGTGTATATGGATGGGTTTATGAAAAAATTGACAAGGTGGGCGTGCAGATGATGGTGTTAGAATGATGGAGATGAGTGGAGGGTGCCTACCTATTATATGCGGTTGAATTTGGTTTTTGTGTGGCGAATCTGAAGGTTTGAGAGGATTGGTAGAGAAGATTTTGCCGGTGAAGTAGTTGAGAAACTAATTGAGAGAGATTTTGAAAGTAAGACAAGATAAGAAGTTAGGTTTGGTTTGTGAGTGAGGGACAGTCCCAGTGTGGAAGTTTATGTTACGATGTAGCGCTGGAACAATGTCTGAGTTTAAATATTTAGGGTATATGTTGATGAGAAGGGAACGGATGAAGCAGAGATTTAGTAGGAAAGTGTGAAATGGCAAGAAGGTGGTGGTGAATTATCGTGGTGAATGTAAAGGGACTAGTCTTTAGTGCGCTAGGATTTTACATGAGGGGTATGTTGTTATGTGTAATGTATAGTAAGTGAGACTATGGTCTGGAATAAGAGTAGTAGATCTAAAGTTCATGTGTTCAGATGGACAATTTAGGGGCGTGTTAAATCTTAGGGAATTGATAAAATGAGGAATGAACATATTAGAGAACATCGCTGTGGTGTGAAGACAGGGTAAGAGAGAACTAAATGAAGTATGTTTGAGATGTTTGGTCATGTGGAAAGGTGAATGATAGTCGGTTTTTAAAGCAGATGTATAGTGGAGAGTGTTGTTGAAACCGACGGGCTGGGAGATTGAAGAAATAAGTGGATTGAGTCAGTAAACAATGTTTCCTGAAAGAGAGAAATGTGAGTTTGACAGAGGCGGGAATAAAGGTCATAATAGGAGGAAATGGCGGGGTTTTGTGAGGGGATATGGTCGTGGCCCCCTGGGTCAAGGGATGAACACTTACACTGATGATTTACATAGTGAGGGTCCGTCGCAGTTTCCGTGAAGCTATAGGTGAGATTTTCTGATTGCGACGAGTCTTACTAATTAATGGAACAGAGGGGAGGGGGGTAAGGCTGGGCTTTCTTTTCGACTTTGTCATTTCTCCACCTGCTTTTCTTTTCTGATGCTTGTTACGGACCTTACCACCAGTCTTGGGGAGAAAAAGGTTAGGATGCAATGGAATATATATATATATATACTATATTATATATAGTATATATATATATATATTAATATATATATATATATAATATATATTACTAATATTATATGTATAATAATATATAAATATATATAGGTATTAGGGATGGCACCGGACTCCCTCGTTCCGCCTCCGGCTTTGGCGGAGTTCCGCCTTTATTAAGATATCCGCTCGGCGGAGACCAACTATCTCCGGCATCTCACGGCGAACACTAGTCTCCGGCTTCTCCGGCCGGAACCTATATTTGTTAAAAGTAGTTTTGAAAATGAAAATTAGTTATAATGTCATCTGAAAGTATAATGAAGACATTTAAATGAAATCAAATTTTATTTAGAAACTGATTCATAAAAATGTAAAAAAGTTATTTTAGTATTTTTTTTGTTGTAGTGATAATATGAAGTCAAACTAATAATTAATATTATAAACTATCATAATATATAAAAATATGAATAGGCCATATGACACCATTTACTAAATTGATTAATTATTTTGATAAACAACTAAAAGGGTTTGATATCCAAATGACAACCCTAACAAAAAATACACTTTATAAATCTTGCTTTAAAAATGCAATACAGGAATAGGTAAATGAATTGGTAAAGAACTTTTAACTACATGCTATATCTGACCAAAAGACTAAAAAATTATGATATAGCTACATCCTTAAAATTGTTAAAGAGCTTTTAAGTTTTTACAAACTAACATTTGAAATATACTATATAATTATTATATATATATATATATATATTATATATATATATATTATATATATATATTTATATATATAATATATATCTATATATATATATATTATATATAATATAATATATATATATATATATATATGCATATATATATATATATATATATATATATATATATATATATATATATATATATATATATTATATAATATATAATATTATATATATATATATATATATTATATATATATATATATATATATTAGTATTATAATAGTGATGTATAGCTATTATCGATACTGTATAGCGTAACACAATAGAATTTTTTGCGAAAATTAATATATTGTTAAGCACAAAGTCAGTGAAAGGAAAGTTAAATTAGCTTATGCATTGCTTTAGGTTAACCATTTTCTAAATTTAAAATCAATGAATCTTAAATTATTGATGAAGAAAGGAGCTGATCAGTAGGGTTGGAGAAAGACGATTCCTTTACTTGTAGAAATATTTTCCTGCTTTGTCTGAACATTTCTTGCTAAATACACTATGAAGGGGTGGACGAGAGAATATTTTAGCTATTTCAAAGGTAAGATCACTAGGATAAATAGCTTTTCTTTCTTTCCCCCATAACAGTAGATCAGCATCAGATTTTCGTTCCATAAGTGGGGCTGCAAAATATTTATATCTACAGTAGTTTGATTAGTATTTTCTAATTCATGTTGTTTGGTTCTCTCATGCTGCTTCTTACTTTGGCATTGTTAAACTTGGTTTTCTCCTTTGTCAGTTCGCACTTGGTTGATTGTATATGATATTCTTCATTTTCTTCTAACAATTTTTCTTGTGGCATGTCATCAAAGCACTTCAGAAAATTGATGATGTTCTTCTCAATATCTGCGTTTCATTTTCAGATTCTTCATGTGAATATGTATAAGATGATCATTTTGAATTATAAGTGTTTATAATTGAACTTAATGTATATTTTCTTTAGCTTTTATAAAGTTTTACTTCTTCTTTAAGCATAAATTTTGTTTTATTTTCTGATCAAAATATCAAAGGGAGCTAATTTGTATTGTGGATTTGGAACTGCTGGTACATAAAGGTTCTTCTCTTTAATGGTACCAAAACGTTCACTAACAGAATTTAAAAGTCATCTTTTCATAGTCTTTTTTTACACGTTATCCTTCTATTTTTTGCTAAATATTTTTTTGCAAGCTTATGAATGAAAGATTAGGAGTAAAGATAAATCTACATCATTATCACTCGCTCTTTTAGTTAAATTTTCAAATGGTTTGTAGCAATCTAATTATATTATCCATTAGCTTCCAGTGTTTGCATTTTAGATATCTAGATTGTTTTCGTATTGAAGAAGAATATATATAATTTCATTTTTTGCTCTATGATCTTTGCAGCATATAATATGATGAATTTCATCTTGTTTCCACATCTTGGATAACTTGTGTAATAGCAATTAAGATTTTGAGATTTCCTTAATTTCAGTTGTACAATTGGTGATCTATAATATGACCTACAATTTCCGTACAATAACGTAATTAAATTTTAATTGATTTTTGAGAAATATAGCATAATGTATTACTAGCTGTAAGGACATGAATAAAAATTGTCTCATTTATAACACCTGTCGCTCTCATACCTTTGGTAATGTTTGGTGCGTTATTTAGGTCTTAAGACAACATGAATATTTATTTTTTTTAATTCAGCTCCTAAGTATTTCCTCACTTTTTAGACATATATTTTTCTGCTGAATGAGAAACACTAAAACTAATGATTTGTAATGTTCCACTCTTCTTTGAAAATCTTTATCAATCAATTGCCCGCATACTTTTAAAGCTTTCATTGTTTATGGCGTCAATATCTGATCGTTAATGGATTGCTTGAATTTTTAGCAGCTGAAGCTGTTATTTGTGTTCTTTACTCTTTTATATATTGTTTGGATAATCTCTTCTGGAAAGTACCTCCTTGATGGAATATAATGTTGTGGACATACGTGATTTATTAATTTCTTAAATCCAATGTCTTCAACAAAAATGGCAGATTGTCCACAATCATTTTTCCAATTTTGAAATGAATTTCTGTGCTTTTTCTATCATTATCTTCCAAATCTTTGCTTTTATCAGTTATTTAAACGGTGTAGGTCGAAGAAATCTTTTTTAAAGAGGTAGAAGTGATGAATATGGATGGACATGGATATCATCTGTGTGTCTGTGATATCATGTTTTCCTTTTTTGGCCCCACCTTTTCTCTTGAAGATTCAGATATTTTCTTTTATATTCAAATATGCGTTTAGTTTCTCCTTTCAGAAGATGATCAGTAAAGGTTTTGTGCGTGATAAAATATTTTTAAACTTTCTTTGGGTTTACTCTTGATAGTAATGTATTCCCAATAGCACAAGTAGTTCACACTACGGGTTTAGCCCTCTTCAGGAGTGTAACTTTCTAGGATAGTTTCTCTTTTAGATCGGACGAGAAGGTTGCATGATAATGCATGTTTAGGAGCAATCATCATTTATATATAGTTATATTGTATATTATATATATATATATTTATATAATATT
Source organism: Trachelipus rathkii (assembly GCA_015478945.1). Classification (NCBI taxonomy): domain Eukaryota; kingdom Metazoa; phylum Arthropoda; class Malacostraca; order Isopoda; family Trachelipodidae; genus Trachelipus; species Trachelipus rathkii. The sequence continues at coordinate 6,590 of JABUQX010051275.1, forward strand.
ATGTTTTATTATATATATATCGTATATATATATATATATATATATATATCTATAATATATAAGTAAGTATAATGAAATTTCATTTTCCGGCATCTGGGCCGGAATTAAAATTTTTAATTCTCCGGCCTCGGCCAAAGATTAATCTCCCGGTGCAATCATAATTATATATCTATTATAGATTATTATGAGTATATATCAGGCGTGTACTAGTATAGGTAATATATATAGTAATTATATATCTTTCGTTGGTGTTTGAGTTCATCTATTATATACTATATATATAGTATATAATATATATATATATATAATATATATATTATATATACTATAATAATAATAATAATATATAATAATTATAATAAAATAGTGACCATGTGAAATGTAATAATTATATGCCCTAGAGTACTAATAAATTAAGTACTAAACTCTACTTAATATATTGTATACCTCTTTTAACATATTGTTACTGTATTTTAATGCTTAATACCCTAAAAAGACTTGATAAATATGAAAAATAAGTAATTAAAAAAAAAAAAAAAAAAAAATTTTGGCATTGTCTTTTTTTTTAAAAAAAAAAACGTGGTTTTTTTAAAAAAAAAAAAAGTTTTTTTAATCCCACCCTATAATATATATATTATATATAATATATATAATATATATATATATATATATATATATATATATATAATATATTTAGTAGTAGTTTGTGTATAACTTGCAAGGTTATTGATCATGGAATTGCAAAACTTTGTAGGGTTCTTAGCTGAATCAATCTGATTGATTCAGTTCGATTGAGGGATTCTTCTCTCTCTCTTCTCTCTCTCTCTCTCTCTCTCTCTCTTCTCTCTCTCTCTTCTTCCTCTCTCTCTCTCTCATCTCTATCTCTCCTCTCTTTTCTCTTTCTTTTCTCTTTCTCTCTCTCTCTCTCTCTCTCGTCTCTCTCTCCTCTCTCCTCTCTTCTCTCTCTTCCTTTATCTCTTCTTCTCTCTCTCTCTTCTTTCCTCTCTCTCTCCTCTCTCTCTCTCTTCTCTCTCCTCTTCCTCACTTCTCTTCTCTCTCTCTCTCTCTTCTCGTCTTTTACTTCTTCTCTCACTCTTCTCTCTTTCTGCTCCCGCATCTCTCTTCTCTCTCCTCTCTCTCGTCTCTCTCTCTCTTCTTCGGTTCCTCCTCTCTTTTTGTCTTTTGTCTTTTGTCTTTGTCTCTTTTTTCTTTCTTTTGGTGTTTGTCTTTCCTCCTCTCTCGGCTCTCGCGTAGGTGGGAGGCCTTCATCTCGCGCTTCACGGATGTGTGGTCTATTTTTCTCTTCTGTCTCTCTCTCTCGAGGTAGGTCTCGTGACTGCAGGGTGTCCTCGCGTGTAGCAAGTCGTCGTCTCTCTCTCTAACAGTGAAGATCACGGGCACGATAATAGTAGCTTTCTCTCTACGATTCGTCATACATTACTACAAGGATTTGCGGGGTAGGTCTCTCTCGGGTATCTCTTCTAGACAGCAATAAAGCGATATCAATCACATCTCTCTCGACGGTGCTCTCTCTCTCATCTCTCTCTGTCTCTCTCTCTGCTAAATATAATGTAAGTCATTTTTTTGAAATTAAAACTACGGAACACTAGAGTAAAAAACACACATAAGGCTCGAGCCCCCTAATGGAAATACTTCTTCGTACAATTTTTAAGGGGGACAGAGGGGGCACAAAGTCTTACCCAACTTCCACTAGAAGGTAGAGCCCAGACATTTACAGAAACTCTATTAGTCTCCAACCTATTCCCTAGGTATACTATATAATTTATATATAATATATATATATATATAATATATATATATATATATATATTATTTATTATATATATATATATATCTATATATACGGTATATATAATTAAATAGTATATATATTATATATATATATAATATATATATATTATATTATATATTATATATAATATATTATATATATATATATAATATATATTATATATATATATTTATAACTATATATATATATATATATATTATATATTATATAATTGAAAGGGATTAACAGATTTAATAAAGACATAGCTAGACAAAAAATAGTATTTAAAGGAAAGAATTAAAAAAAAAAATTTCAATGATAGTCTCGATCTAGGAAAAAAAAGCTTACAGCGGTCGCAAAGTTTAGGAATTTACCATAGATTGTTTGTAGAGGCATTAGAAATATAAAATGGCAGAGTAGAGCTACATTGGCCTATCCAAGAGATGGTCCCAGTCGAGAGGTCATAGACGGTATACACACTGATATCAACGCAAATCCATAAAGACTAGGGCTTGTAATACTTAATAGGTATCACCCAAAGTCTAAAACATGCTCATGTATTCCAACAAAGCACCATAGAGGGGCCTGTTCAATAGTTAGTATAACGTGCTCAATACATAAATATTAACTAACGTATCGCCATTATTTCAAGATTTTAAAAAATAATTTATAGTAAATCATCCGATTCAAAGTTTAATAAATAACTGTAACTAAAAGAAAACTGCAGGATGTTCATTGGATTAGTCAAATACACGTATGCAGATATCCATGATAAACATTCATATACCCTATATGCATTCTTTTTAAATTGTGCAGATTGAGTCACTCAACAACAATCCTGTGGCAAACATTCAATTCCAAATTTAATCCTATTATGAGGTTTATATAAGGATGGACATGCTTTCTAATTTTTTACTTGCTGCCTGGTCTCATATGGCTTCTGGCATGAAGACTTTATTTGGTGTCCCTGTATTACAGATAGAGGTAATATTTTGTAGACTTGTATATGTCCTCTCTGAGAAAATCACCTTTCTACAGAACATTCCTAACTCCTTCAGCTCTCTCTTACCCTCAAACTCAGAAATCATCCATGTTGCTCTATGTTGCTTCTTTCTTATATTCTACATTCTTTTCTTTAAATGATAGGCACAATTCCTAATATACTGCTAAGTTTATACGTTTAAAATATAAATTCTTGCTCTTGTAAACAACATGGAATTTATTTTCCCAGCATCTTATTAGCTAACTTCATTTTTTATTTTCTGGGTCTTTACCATCATTTCGAACTTCAGGTTTCAAATTAAACGCTTTATCATAAATAAACTAAATCTTTTTTTTTTCTTGTGGTCAACACAGATCTAGTGCGAAGTTCAATTTCATTGCATACAGTTATGTTAAACTTTGTGGTGTTTTATTAGTAATATGTTGTTGGGGATAGGGGTGTAGATGGTGTCGTAGTGTTTAGGTATATCTTTTTGATGTTGATTTATTCCTTGTGTGTGAGCGAGTGTGGATCCGTTTTGGATCGGTTTTCGTATGATTTTACTTGTGTATTTGTGGGTTAGTCTTGCTTGTTTTTTGGTTGGTCTAGGATCTATTCTCATATTATAAAATATATTTTGCCTCAAAAGATAAAAAATTGACTTCTACTTTATAAAAAATTTTTATAAACGAAAATTTAGCTTTTGATAATATGCTAATAGTATAAATACATTAACTAACAGTGTTTTATTTTAAACTAAAGGATCATATATTATATATATATATATATATATACTATTTATATAATATATATATTATATTATATTTATAATATATATATAATATATATAATATAGTATATATATAATTATATATAATTATACTATATATTATATATATTTGGCTTAGAAAAAGTAAATTTTTATTTTTTAAATGTAATTAATTTTATTAATTTTTTCCATCCTTATTTGCTCATTTCTCTTATTTTCACAAAATATAAGTTTAGTTTTTTTAATATTTTTATATATATCCGGTATATAAGAGATAATTTTTTAAAAAATAGAATGTTTTTTAAAAAATATTCAAAGGGTAGGGGTGACACATAGGTTTGGCGAAGATGATTTCGAAATTTATAGGAAATGAAGGCGGACTTTGAATCAGTTCTAATAAGGAGTGCAAGAGGAGAGCAGAAATTAAATGTATTTTGTCAAGGAATAGAAATAAGAAACCTCGAAGATGAAGTTTTTTTCTTTTGAGCTGTTTGTAGGAATTTGTAAATAGGAAATAGGACAATTGGTCCCAGAGATCATATTAATTGATTGAAATTAGTTGAGTTTCAGATAAGGAAATGGTCACACATTTTATGCTTTATTTTGCTTCAGTTTTACAGAAGTGAAGATTAGATTTAATAGTTTTGGAGATTAGGGTAGTTCTGTTGCACTGTAAAAAATATTCAGAATTTTGAAATTTGAAGTAAAGAGATGATTAAGAAACGTTTATTAGACCATATGATTCCGGTAAAGTGGCAGGGCCTGATGGGATAGATGGTAGAATTTTGAAAAGGAGGGTGAAAGTCAGCAGTGCCAAGGCACTGTATTTTATTTTAAGCGATTATAATACATTGGGCGGTACCTAACGATACTTTGACGGGACGTGGAAACAGCTATGTTCTGCTATTTTAAAGAAACGGTTGTAAGGCAAGATTGGAATTTAAGGCTCCATTAGCTTAGTACATCTTGTTGTAGTAAAAGTTGCTGGAAAAGTTAATGAAAGGTCATATGAGAAATATTTTAGAAATAACAGAGTATTGATATTGACTCCCAGCATGGTTTAGAAAGGGTAGGTCATGTAATAACAGTTTTTAGAAAATTTATGGATTCATTATGACTGCAATTGACTGAGGAGATTATATCCAGTTGATATTGCTAATCTTTTAGACTTTAGTAAAGCTTTTGATAAGTTCCCCACATAGGTGATGAAAAACATTCATTTGCAAAATGTGGTATAAGGTGGAGTGGTACAATGGTGGATAAAGAGCTGGGTTGCGAAATAGAAGACAGTGTGTAGAGTGTAAATAAATCGCGGAATAAAAAAATTCATCAATGGAAATAGTGAAGTAGTGGGGTGGTCCATCACATGGGTTTCAGTGCTGCGGCACTATTGTTTTCTCATTATTAAAAATGATTTAGACAGGGGGACTTAAATGCAAGGTTCTAAGTTTGCAGATGATACTAAAGTGGAGTGGCACCTCAGTTAGGATAGTGAAGGGATGCATAAGATTTCAAAAATGGAAGATCTTGATAACTTTTTTGGGGGGGCAGATAAGTCGAAATAAATTTTTAACGTAGTAAAAGTGGGTAAGGTTTCTTCAATTCTAGGTTTACTCAATAAAGTTTTTTATAACTACAAATGAATGGGGATTGGTTGATCCTGGACCAAGGAAAATAAGATTTAGGGTGTGATTTATAAAGCAGTAACTTTAAGAGCTAATTTTCAGTGTTTGGAAGCTAGAATAAAGCTAATAAGATGCTGGCTATAATAAATCGCAATGTTGTTTACACGAGCAAGGAAGTTATAGGTAAGCTGTATAATAGCTATGTTAGGCCGTAATGAGTATTGTGCACAAGTTTGGGCCCCTTAATTTTATAAAAGAAAAGAATAGATATGCTAGAGAGAGTGCAAACGTAGAGCAACAAGGATAATTTCTGGGTTTGAGGGTGAGCTATGAGGAGAAGGCTGAAGGATTAGGAATGTTTTCTGTAGAACGGCGATTTCTCAGAGGGGACTGATCCAAGCCCCCACTAAAAATATTTGCATCTATTGATAATACAGAGACCAATAATTATTTTTAAATTTTTCATTTTAGAAAATGGACAGGTGACCAGGGGGCATAATAAGAAAATTAAAAAGAAAGGCATGCCATCTTGATCTAGAAAGCTGCATTCTAATAGGGTTGTTTAAATTTTGGAATGATTGCCAGACGAGTTGTTGAGTGTGGACTCGTTGACAACATTTAAGTAAGGGTTAGATTTGTTTATTATGGATAGGTTGGGTATCATATAATATATTGACGAAGACAAATTGGCGGGTTTTTAGTTATAGTAGTTATTACTGTAGATGGCATGTGTGACCATAACTTAGTTTATAATGATGTGGAGGTTTGGTGTATCATTAACTTGGATTAAAATTTATATCATTAGTTTTTTGACTAAGCAAAATTGGTGGATTTTGTAGTTACAACAATTTGACAACCCTAGGGTGTTTGTGGATTTGCATGACGCATGTTTGGTTAGTGGGTTGCCTGGGACAGACAGTCTCGATAGCCCATGTGGCTTCTTACTGTCTCTATATTACTTAATTGTTCTTAAAATATATATATATATAATAATATATATATTATATAATATATATATATATATTATATATATATATTATATATATAATATAATATTATATATTTTATATATATATATATATATATATATATAATATATATTATATATTTTATGTTTTAGTAAAAAAATATTATTATATATATATAAAATATTATATATATATCTAATATATTTATATAATATTATATATATATACTATATATATATATATATATATATTTTAGCTAAATAAATACCATATGGTAAATGCAGAGCAGGTTGGTGTACATGCATGGCAGACTGCTCGATGAAGTGTTTGCTTCAAATGCGTGCGAGCTGTGCCATATGGTTGTTATATGGCAACGCTCGTACGCATTTGAAGCAAGCGCTTCAGTGAGCGGTCTGCCATGCATGTACGCAAACCTGCTGTGCATCTATCCTATTGGTCCAAAAGGTATCCTCTATGAATCTGATCTATTTTAGGTTGTTTATTTTTCACATACCCAATTGAAACTAATGCCTATATACTCATTTACTTCAGATATATCACTTATTATTATTCCTATCACATCTTTAATTCTAATACTAGGATTATCAGTAGTAATTTGATAAAGTTATTATAAAATGTGTTTAATAGAAAGTATTGTAGCTGACTCAGTTTTACTGAAATATTTTCTATTCTTCTTTGGTTTAATTATTTAATTTTGCAGCATTTTTTAACTTAAGATTTAGATTTAGGGAAAATTTATGTGTTTTTTTTATTATAGTTTCAGGATTTTAAAATGGCAGTCAATGTCTTCTCAACAAGCTCCACAGCTGAAAATTTAAGCAGACATGATCTTCTAGCTTGGGTTAATGACTGTTTAATGTCAAATTATACCAAAGTTGAAGATTTATGTTCAGGCTCTGCCTATTGTCAGTTTATGGATATGCTTTTCCCTGGTAAGATCATATTCTGTGAATACAATGGTAAAGTTTATTTTTTTAAAAAGAATAAACCTAAGAAAGCGGCTATTTCAGGTGTGGAAAACACACAGGCATATTTGAGTTAAAGAAGTGTACATAAATAAATAAAGTAAATATTGTTAAATGTCAGTCTTACCCACTTCAGTTTTACACCTCACATTCAAAACATAAGTACAGCAAACAAAAAATTAAATGTTCTATGAACTCTTATCTCACTACAGCTTCAGCAATAAAACAACCACACTACACTCAAACAATTCTCAAGAACTACATTCAACTATGGATCAACAGTCTATCTCTCTAACCTCATCTACTAATAGAATTAAGTTTCAAAGAATACAAAATACTGTGATACAAGCAATCACAGGTTGTCTAAAAACAACCCCAATCCAACACCTGCATGAAGAAACAAAAATTCTCCCCATTCAGGATCATCTAGATATGATAGGAACAAAATTTTATACCATGACTCTTGAACATTAGAGACGTTAGAACATTAGAAATAAAAAGACAGTAAGGAGCCACATGAGCCTATCGAGACTGTCCCATACTACCCACCTATGCCATAACTATCTACAAGAACACTATACGTCATTTAAGATCCCCTCCCTCTTCTGATGCCCTCTACAATGGCGAAATCTTTAGAAACAAATAACATCTCTCGAAACACATTCATATACACTTTACACAGCAATACCTCAACAATTGCCCACCAAATCATCTCATAAACTCCCACCCCCAGAAATATCTTCAACTCGAAACATACACCTACGAAAGATTCAAATCTCACTCTCTAGATTAAGATCTGGGCATCACCCGGATCTCCAGGAATACAAACCGGTTTTGATTTTAAGACACTCCCTCCCCACTCTGTTGTACATGCTTAATAAAAGCTGAAACTATTGAACACCTCCCACTGAGATACCCCCATTCGCTCCCTACAGAATTCTCTTATCAAATCTCCTCCCTAAGAGACCTGTGACTCCACCCAGTGAAGGATGCCAGGTTTCTAGAAATGACATGGACCTCATAAATAAGGGGAGCCCAGGGGGTAAAATATATAATATATATATATATATATATATATATATATATATATTATATATATATATATATATAATATATATATCTATAGTATATTATATATATATATATATATATATATATATATTATATATATATATCCTTCTTTCTTATATAAGCTTGCTTCTATTCCTGCAAGACTGGGGGTAAGGTGACTGACATGCATCGGAAAAGAAAAGCAGTAGAATATGACAAAAGTTTCGAAAAGAAAACCCAGCCTTACTGCCCCTCTCTGTACCATTAATTAGTAGAACTCGTCGCAGTCAGAAAATCCACCCTAGAACTTTTGCATGCGACCGCGACAGATCCTCCTACTATTGGTAATCATCAAGTGTAGTGTTCCAGCCCCTGGCCCAGGTGGGCCCACAACCATACCCCTCACAAACCCCTCCCCGCATTCTTCTCCTATCAATGGCACCTTTTCTTCTTTGCCTCTGCCAAACTACATTCTCTCGCTGCAGGCATTGCTTTTCTGACTCAATCCACTTTTTTTCTTTGGTCCTCCCAGCCGGTCGTTCCCAACACACACACCGACTATAACATCCGCTTAAACCAACTGACTGATCATTCCAAAATTTTCTTTTCCACTGGCCAAACCATCTCAACATACTTTCCATTTATCTCTCGTTTACCCCTTTGCTTCACACCACAACAACTCTCTAATACGCTTATTCTCATTTTATCAATTCTTCTCACACCTAGCATGCCCCTAAAGATTGTCCATCTGAATACAATTAAACTTTAGATCTATGCTTCTTATTCCAGACCAGCATAGTCTCACTACTATATATACATAGGTTACACATACCCTCATGCAAGACGCTAGCGCACTCCAGACTTAGTCCCTTTACTTCCGCCAACGATTTAATTGCACGACAGCCACCTTCCTGCATTCACAACTTTCCCTACTACACTCTGCCATCATCCGTTCCCCACTTCATCACATATACCCTAAATATTTAAACTCAGACCTTGTTCCAGCTGCTCACATCCAAATTTAAACTTCACACTGAGGACTGTCCTCACTCACAACCATAACCTTATCTTATACGTTTTTTCAAGCCCTCCTTATACAACAACCTCTGCCAAAATCTCTCTTAACCAATCCTCTCAAACTCTCTTCAGATCGCCACAAAGGAACACAATACTCGCATATAATAGGGTTAGGAGGAGCACCCTCTCACTCAATCTGTCCCATTCTCCATCATTCTTACACGTTTCCTGTGCCATCCCCGACTTGAATTCTTTCATAACCCCCATCCATATACAAATTGAAATAACCAAGGAGACATATAACACAACCCTGTCTCACTACGATATTAATCCTAAACCAATCAGTAGTTAAAATTGATACTCTTATTCTTACAAACAAAAAAACACGCCTACTATCCTCTCATCATACGGGAACATACCTTTGATTTCATTAAGAAGCCTACTACCACATATATCAGTCTAGCACTTGCCATAGAGAGCTTCCCTATTAACCTATTATAAGCCTGTTGCAAATCCATAAACTAAATACAATTCATTCCTTCCCTCTTTCATTTTCTCATCATTTATTTCAATGTAGATTTGATCAACGTACATCCCTCTAAACCTAATACTACCATGAACACGGCTTACCCCTAACGCAACCTTTGTTCTTGTCTTTTACGTTTCACCTCAATCAGTCCCTCAGTACTTTCGACGCAAGCTCCAGAATTCTTCGACCAACATACCAGCATATATCTTCCCTATAATAATATATATATATATAATATATATATATAATATATATATATATATATATTTATATATATATATTAATAAAATAAATAATATTATATATATATCATCTATATTATATATATATTATATATATTTATATAATATATATATATATATAATTTAAACCATCAATATTTAAAAGAAGGTTGGGAGATATTTAAAATACATAAACTAAGTTAAAAATGGCTACACTAACATTTCACCACACAGTTCATGTTGGCCTCCTCAGAGCTAGAAGAAGAATGATTTATTTTTTGAAAATTTATACTACAATGAGAAACAAGTACGATAAGTAAAAAGCGCCAACAACAAACAAGGACGTCAACTAAAACATTTTATTTCTAGGATTCAATGTGTTGCAGGATCTTGGCGGGCGTAAGATGTGAAAGCATTTTTCTATTCAACATTGATTTTATAAATTTAATGGTGGTCTTGTCAAAATCTAGACATCCTGGTGAAATATTATGGTTAGGAATTATGTTAATAGGTTAAGCTTCTATAAGTCTATTAAGTTCTTTTGATTTGAAAGTAAATATGAAGATGGAGTCTTTCCAATTTATATTGTGATCTCTGTCTATATGATGGAATAAGGCATTGCTTTGATTGCATCTTTTTGTTATGTTGATTTAGCCGGAATTGCAAGGTCTTTAAAGTTTCCCATATATAGAATTTGTTGCATCCAAAACACAGAATGCGATAAACTCCTCCCCATGTCACAGATTTTGTATTATTATTGTGAACAAGAGTACGTTGCAGAGAGTCTTGAAAATTAAAAATTATATGAATATTGAACAACCTTGCAATAGTGAATTTAAGTTTGAATAAGGATTGTGAAAAGGGGATTATTTTTGTTGAGTATTAGGTGCGTTATTGAAAAAATGGTTCTTAGCTTTATTGTATTGTTGTGTTATGGTATGTAGGGTATATCCAAGGGAGAGAAATTGATTATAAATATGTTAATTTCATCTTCTTAATTATAAGGGGATTCTGTTTATTTATGAACGTGATTAAAAAGTAATTATACATAATGTTATGTTTAAATAATATGCGAGTTTTTAATACAGTAATTATGTATATTGGTTGCACAAAGTTGGTTTTCTGAAGATATTAAAAGTTAATAGGTTATTGTATTGTGTAATTTGTAAATATAAAAAGGAAACTTTTTTTTATTTTTACGAGTCTCGAAAGTGAAATTAATCGATGGAACCAAATTATTCAAATCATCAGTAAAAGATTGGATAGGAAAATTATTAGACATTAAGACATTAAGAATATAGAGACAGTAAAAAGCGCACATGGGCCTATCGAGACTCGAAGAGAGCGTCCAGTCAAACAGTACCACTAAAACCGCCAATACATGCTCATGCAATTCCTAGAAAGCACCTAGGGCTTTGTCAAC